>JAPYZK010002692.1:0-13437 GCA_030522785.1 Platygaster equestris | reverse complement strand
TCTCTTTCTCCCTGTTCTTTGTCTCTGCCTCTGTTGCTGTCTTCTTTCATGTCTCTGCTTCTGGCTCTACCTTTGCTCCTGCATCGTCCTATGTCTTTGTCTCCATCTCAGTTTCTGTCACTGTCTCTGTTTCTGTCTTTTTATATGTCTTCATCCCTGCCTTTTTATTTGTCTTCGTCTCCGTCTCTGTCTCTGTCTCTGTCTCTGTCCTTATCTATGTTAATGTCTCTGTCTCTGTCTCTGTCTATCTATTCGTCTTTGTCTCTGTCCCTGTCTCTGTCTCTGTCTTTTTGTTCTTGTCTTCGTCTCTGTCTCTGTCTCTGTCTTCGCTCCGTCTTTGTCTCTGTCTCTGTCTTAGTCTCTGTCTCTGTTTATGTCTATGTCTCCGTCTCTGTCTCTGTTGCTGTCTTTGTCTCTGTCTCAGTTTTTGTCTCTGTCTTTGCCCTTGTTTCCGTCTTCTTCTCTGTTTCCGTCTCTGTCTCTGTCTATGTCTCTGTCTGTGTCCTAATCTCTGTTTCTGTCTCTGTTTATATATTTGTCTCTGTCTCTCTTCCTGTCTCTGTCTCTGGCTCTGTCCTCGTCTCTGTCTCTGTCACTGTCAGTGTCACTCTCACTCTCACTGTTACCGTTGCTGTCGCTGTTGCTGTAGCTGTCAATGTCGCTGTCGCTGTCGCTGTCGCTGTCGCTGTCGTCGTCGCCGTCGCTGTCGCTGTCGTCGTCGCTGTCGCTGTTGCTGTCACTGTCGCTGTCGCTGTCGCTGTCTCTGTCACTGTTATAGTCACTGTCACTGTCACTTTCACTGTCACCGTCACTGTCACAGTCTTTGACTCTAGCTCTTTCTCTGTCTCGATCTCTGTCTTTGTCACTGCCTATGTCTCTGTCTTATTTACTGTATTGTCTTTTGTCTTTGCTTTCGGCTTTGCCTTCGCTTTTGCATCTGAATATGTCTTTGTCTCTATCTTAGTATCGGTCTATTTCGCTGTCTCTGTCTCTGTCTCTGTCTCTGTCTCGGTGTTTGTCTTTGTCTTCGTCTTTGTCGCTGTTACTGTCTCTGTCTCTGTGTCTCTCTCTCCATCACTGTCTCTGTTGCTGTCTTCATCTTTGCCTCTGTCTCTGTCTCTGTCTTCGTCTCTGTCTTCTTCTCTGTCTCTGTCTCAGTCCTTGTCTATGTCTATGTTTCCGTCTCCGTCTCTGTCTCCATCTCTGTTTCTGTTTCTGTTTTAGTCTTGATCTCTGTCTCTGTCTCGGCCTCCGTCTTCGCTCCAACTCTGTCATTGTCTTTGTCTCTATTTATGACTCTGTTCATGTCCCCGCTTTTGGCTCTGCCTTTGCTTCTGCATTCCCCTATGTCTTCGTCATTATCTTTGTGTCTGTCTTCGTTTATGTTTCTGTCTCTGTCTCTGTTTCTATCTCTTTCTCTGTCTTTGTCTCTGACTCTGTCTCTGTTTTTGTCTTCGTCTATGTCTTCGTCTCTGTCTCTGTCTTCGTCGCTGTTTCTGTCTCTGTCTCTGTCTCTGTCTCCGTCTTCGACTTTGTCTCAGTCTCTGTCTTTGTCTATGTCTCCGTCTCGGTCTCTGTCTCTGGCTCTGTCTTTGTCTCTGTCTCTGTCTATGTCTGTGTCTCTGTCACTGTCTTTTTTAATGTCTCTGCTTTTGGCTCTGCCTAAGCTTCTAAATTTGCCTATGTCTCTGTTTTTGTGTTTGTTCCTGTCTCTGTCTCTGTCTCCGTCTCTGACTTTGTTTTAGTCTCTATCTCTGTCTCTGTCTCCGTCTCTGTCTTTGTCTCTGTCTATGTTTCTGTCTGTGTCTCTCTCTCTGTCTCTGTCTCTGTTTGCGTCTTTGACTTTGTCTCAGTTTCTGTCTCTTTCTCTGTTTCTGTTTTTGTCTCTGTCTTTGTCTATTTTTCTGTCTCTGTCTCTGTCTCTGTCTCTCTCTTACTCTTCGTCGTTGTTTCTGTCTCTGCCTCTGTCTCTGTCACTGTCAATGTTACCGTCAATGTCACTGTCACTGTCACTGTCACTGTCACTGTAACCGTCATGTTCACTGTCACTGTATCTGTCTCTGTCTATGCCTTCGTCTCTGTTTTTGTGTCTGTCTCTGTCTTTGTCTTCATCTTCGTCTCTTTCTCTGTCTGTGTGTCTGTCGATATCTCTGTCTCTGTCTTTGTCGTTCTCTCTGTGTCTGTGGCTGTCTCTGTCTCTGTCTTGGTCTCTATCTCTGTCTCTGTCTCTGTCTCTGCCTCTGTCTCTGTCATTGTCGATATCGCTGTCGCTGTCGCTGTCGCTATCGCTGTCGCTGTCGTTGTCGCTGTCGCTGTTGCTGTCGTTGTCGCTGTCGCTTTTGCTTCGCTGTCACTGTCACTGTCACTGTCACTGTTACTGACACTGACACTGTTTTCTTCACTGTCACTGTCACTGTTACTGTCACTGTCATTGTCACTGCCACTGTCACTGTCACTGTCACCGTCTTTGTTTCTGTCTTTGTCTCTGTTTCGATCTCCGTTTTTGTCCCTGTCTTTGTCTCTGTCTCTGCCTCTGAGTTCCTCCCTTTCTTTGTCTCTGTCTCTGTCCTTATCCATGTATTTGTCTTTGAGTCTTCGTCTTTGTCTTTGAGTGGCACGACGCTCGTACGCGCTGTGGCACTTAGTGATCCTGCCCCGTGGCGTATGACTTTCTCTGCACAGTCACCACTCTGTGCGAGACGCCGCCGGATCACATGCATGCACAACAACGATCGTCTTGAGCGAACGTGCCTTCGTAGCAGCATGCACAGGCTCTCTTCTATAATTTGCCCGACACGCGAACGTGCCTCTGTAGTAGCATAGGCGAGGCTTTGCCTTTTCGAAGCCTTCGATACCTTGCACGACACGAGGACGAGCCCTCCGTCCAAGGCCTTCGGTGTCACTACATCATTATTCGTATCATGCACAGCGTGCGTACGCGCCGTGTGCACAGTGATCCCTTTGCGTGCCGTCTGTCATTCGTTACAAGGCATGAAGCCAAGTTCATTTCATTCTGCCGAAAAGATTTAGCTAAGCGTCGCGTACGTGCTTGACGAAGAGTTCTCTCTCAACGTTTCTTTGCCAGCATATAATATATCGTGACCCGCTCTAGTAAGAAGCTCTTGGTCTCGGACTTGTTATGTTCGCTCACGGCGATGCAGACTCACAAGAATCAATGCAGTCGGACTAGCAAACACAGTGACCGGTGGCACTCGCTCGTGTATGCTACTAGGCCATGCCGCTCTTGGGCACACCGACGCTGAGTCCTTTTAAGACGGCAGCTGGTGCACTCCAATGTATCTTTTCTTCTCTTACGTACGCGCCCGAAGGCGCGCACAGATCATACTTTTGTTAGAATTGCTAGAATTCTTATAACGCTTTGAATCGAGTGGGTTGATGCTCAGTGAAACAATATCACCTCGTAGGGCTCGTGACATAAGAGCTATTCACTCTTTCGAGATTGACCCGTCGCAATGGTAAATTCAATTCAATTCAAAAGGTGGTTCATTCACACACATCAAGATATATATACATGTTACAATGATAACAAACCATATCATGGTCACTTAAAAATAAAATTGTATCGGCATTCTTGCACGCTCACAATGTTCTTTAAAATTTCATCCAGAGATTTTTTATTCTTCACAGAGTCATCAAAAATTTCATTATACGCATACGCACAGTCATACTCACATACAATTATACATGCCAGAGAAAGGGAAAAAACTGGCTTGCGATCAATAAGATTATTTTATACTGTGTCTTACAAAATAATATACTACTATTTACAACTATTACGCGAGAGGGTTACAATTTATGGACTACGAAAAAGCTAGATATTCACATATTTTGTCTCCCATTAGAAATTATTCTACTGAAACTACTGATTACTGAAAAATAAAACCGGTCATGTGAGCAGGCTGAAGGCCTGGAATTAGAAGAAAACATATCATAAAATAACAATAATAATATTATGTAACTTAGTGTCCAGGAAAGGTAGAAATATTAACAGTGATGTATATACAGGATATTTCTATAAAACTCACAGTCTAGAGATGATTATTTCAATTTTGCAGCCAGAAATATCTTTCTGACTTGTAATAATCTATGTTTTTCTGGGTCAGCGACCTGTCCTAGCTGTATTTAATTTTGTTTTCGTTCAGAAAGATATTTCTTGCAGCTGCATAATTAATTTTTTTGTCTGTATATTTTCTAGGTACATGATAAATAATTGAAAAGCCTAGGCTATCCGTAATGTGATATCTATTGTCTGAGTATTCAAACGCTTCAGGGGGGAGATATCCTGAGTTCCTAGCCCTCTCGAAATATTCCTTCTGCCCGTATATGAGAAATGGTGTGATACCGTTATTTTTTACTTTTCTAGTGTTGACGAAATAATCTCTAATGAGTTTAACAATAAAACAGTCTATTATTGGAATAGCTGCTTCATTGTACAACACACTGTTTTTTACATATTTTTTTAAGCCGCTCTCAGGGGATCGACGCATGCTGAGACACGTGCTGAGAATCCCCTTCTTAAATTTTGTCAATTTTTCTATTAACGCTGCGTTTATATTCCACTATATCTGACAACCATATGTCAAGATAGGTCCAACCAATAGCATGTAACAGATGACTAATCTTTGTGTCCAGATGTTTTGAGTAAAAGAGTTTGTGGTTGGCGTAAAAGGCTTCCCTTGCTTTGTCCAACTGTGTAAGTATGTGTTCTTTGGAGTGGAGTGTTGAGTCCAGTTGTATGCCTAGGTATTTAACTGTTGTTTTATGTGGTATTTCATAGTCATTTTCAAAAATTTCAAAGTTTTTTGTGTGTTTTAGAAAATCTGTTTGACAGTCTTTTAAGAGTGGACGGAAAATAATTGTTTCGGATTTTGTAGGGTTCGTTGTAAGGCCATGGTCTTTGTAAAATTGGGGTGCGTTATTGTAGGTGTGTTGGAGTGTTGTTTTAACGTGTCTGGGGTCTTTGCCGCAAGTGTATATGATATAGTCATCTGCACATTAAATTGATTTCATGCGCGGATGTCCGTTTTGCCCTCCTAGGTGTTGTGAGGGGGTAATCAGAATATTCAATAAAAGAGGAGAGTTACATCCAAGATGATTTATTTTTTAGTTTATATTACATACCATTATTACAACAAGTACTTGTTGGGAAATTAACTTCGATGTATGTATTTAATTTTGATAATTTTAGGTTCATACTCATTAGGTTGGAATACCAAATCTTGAATCATTAAAATTTACATACAGAAATTTGAAAGTATGCCTATCCAAGATCAAAAGTTTTGTTACATCTTGTATAGCTCAAAAATTGTGCTTCTGGACAAAAAGTCGAATATAAACACTTTGATTATGAAACGTAAAACATTTAGAACTGCAGAATTCGAATTTTTCACTTCTGAAGTTCGAGAATGTATAAGCTTGAAGGCTCGAAATCACGAATTGATATCATGACAGGGCGTCAGGCGTGGGGTGAAATTTATAATATCATGCGCCCACTGTCATTATAGGGTAGCGGGAGGGCGTTGTCCTTCTCCCGTCGCTACTTCCTCATGAATTTATACAACAATGCGTATCAAAGGTATAACACTTATTTCATCGTGAGTAGACATATGGAAGAAAAAAAAACGATCGATTAGATAATCCAAGTTCTTCTGTATACAGAAAAACTGTTTGATTCTCGGATATGTCGAATATAATGTTATAATTTTTGGTTGCATTTCGCTCAAAAATCAATCAATTAACATTCTAAGATAGACTTTCGGGCGAAAAAAAAATCTTCTATTGTTTGCGAACGACCCCACTCTGAAAAGGGACTGAAAAATTTACTCTCTTAACCAAGTCTGAACCTTGGAACGTTAAGCAACAATGAACAAAAAGTTTGAGAGTCAGTTAATATGCGCATCAGTTGAAAAACAATAAAGAGACCCATTACCAGTCGTCCTGACTAATTCAAACTCTAGCCAGTGTAAAGAGAAAGCGACGCTCAGTGAAGTACTAGTTAAACGTCAAGAAAGCTATAAGAGCTAGTTGAGAGACAACTGTGCTGCTTGGGAATATATATATATATGTGCCGTCTATGGTTCTCACCTGACCGAAAGCCGAAAGGACGTCTACCCTCATTCATGGAATTCTACTTTTTTCGAAAAGTACAATGCGTGCTAATGAAAAACAAAATGCATTGAAAACGCATAAATCACGAAGAAAAGTGACCTGGAGACCCTATAAATTCGTACTTTCTTCTTAGTACTAGACTGTCGCTCCTGTTTCCTTCCATTTCTAAAAATATTGTCCACCTACCTGACTTATACCTTTCGAAAGAGTGGAAAATAAACAACATTTTCTTGTCAACGGCCCGCATTGGCGCCTTGCCACTCGCGGTCAGGTCAGTTTCTCGGCAAAAAAGGTTAAACCATATTCGGAAGGTACTTCATTTCATCGATAGATAGAAATTCATATACGTCTACCTAATCTTAGCGGGATTCCAACATTTTGCAAATGTTTGGAGAATATACAACAATTTCTTGGAAAATGTGCACTCTGCAAGTGTGTGCTATTTTTGTAATTCGCGATTTACATTTGCGAGAATGAAATACTATGTTATTGCTCACTGTTTTAATGTCACTATTATATTAGTAAAAATAAGATTTTCAATGTTAACTGACATAGTAGTAGAATTTTTCATGTCGCGAAAATTTATGTTTGTGCGATTTGAGATTCGGGATACATGAAACTTGCCGTAAGCAAGTTAAAATAAAAAGACAGGGAGTATGAACAGACATAAAATGAGCAATGAGACCACGATGAATGAACGGCAAAATGTCCTGTAGTTATTGAATAGTAAACCCCGAAACCTGCAAGTTGATAAATAAAACCCTCGATAGTAAGTGTTCTTCATATTCCAATATTAACAATGAATAGGTTTATTCACTGCTACAATTTGACGTTGGTTATGTGATGCAAAATGCGAGATAGAACTAGTTGACTAAAATACTGCTGGTGATTTTTGTAAGCCATACTCTTTCGGACAATAAAAAAACTGCAGGACTTCCGACGGATGTATGTGCAGTGGTAGTATTTCGTTTTAGAAAAATACCAAGTGTTTGCGTTTGACCAAAGAATTGTAAAGCGTGACATACAACAGGAGTTTCATCAGTTTGTCGTCGAAACGCATACAAAAATTCAGAATTACAGGTAAAATTTCATCGAGTAACCTTCGAAAAAGTGCTACGTAATGTACCATGGAGATAGCGGCGACGATAGCGGCAGCGATAAGGTTCCGAGTTTCACAACAGGAAGCGAATTACGCCAGCCTGGGAAATCATTGATGCTCCGTCATATGTGGGTTTGGGAGCCTTCAAGTTTCTACCTCATAGTGTTCCTACTCGTCTTATCGCTACTCCTATAGAGTGTGATGTCAACTTAAAACTTCCGCGACCAGCACTCAATCGACGTCAAGCTGTATATCGAAATGTTAAAAAATTGAGAGGGTTCTAAAATATTTTTATGATTAAATATTTCGTAACATGAATAATGTACCATTTTTACACTTTGATTCTAAGACTATCTGAGTATGTGAAGTAATTGTTACAGAATTGTTGAGTTGCTGAAAAAATTGTATGTTTTCTGGTTTTCCACAAAATGATAAAACTAATTCTTGTCAGAATGTTAAAAAATGTTAGTCTTTCGGGGTGACGGTTGACTTAAATGACTCTTCCAAGATAATTCGTTCGCGTTTCTACAGTGCCAACCTTAACCTCACTTGATGCTAGACGAGTCGTTGACAGGTTCAACAGTCGAAATTGCTCATAATATGTTTATAGCACATTAACAACCTTTTTCCGCATGAAAAAATGCCGTTGGCTCACCCCAGGCCTTCGCGGAACGGCGATCTCGAGGAGAAGATCGAGAGAGGCACCGCCCATTAAGCAACGGCTCATCGCCTTTTGCCTTCGATGCTACAAGTAATCCTCTATTTTTCTGTTGACGATCGCGAAACGTACAGCGATTGCTTACCTTCGAAATCTGTCTTTTTGAAAGAAAATTCACATCGTATTTTCAAATATGGAAACATCCATCACCGTTTAATAACGTAAAAAAAATTATATGCCTTTTTGTCGTGACTCATTATCTACTTGTAATACACTTCTGATCAACATGAGATGCAAGTAAACTTGATTTTTCCACTATTGTTGAGGAGTTGTTGATAATCCATACTTATGTTACAAAGTTTATACATAATTAATTATTAACTCGTTGGGAATGTGAAATTGCTTGATATAAAAACGAAACCCGGACCCACCAAAATTCTTACATGTCAATGACAACATACGCACTAAGAAAGTGAGCAACAAATAAATTTTTCTAACGCTCGTTAGACTCCTCGTTGAATTACAAATATCTCAATAGCGCGACAACAACGACGTTACTCGAGGTGACATTCGCGGTTTGCAATATGCGTCAATGTTTCCTGATCAGATAATTGCGAGAAACACCTCGTAGTAATAACTCTACCTGTTCTGCTGAAAAATGTCGTAGATTTTAAAATCATCGTCAGTGAATGAGTTGTGTGTAATAGATATACCAACGCTTCAATGTGACAAACGTATTCGCGTGGTTGCCAGTACAACGGTGGTGTCTTTGCAGTCTTGTTGCACAGACGTTGCCAGAAAATTGGTTAGTAAAATAATCGAGGAACGTTTAACATGAATTTGATTCTAAGAACTGTCGATGAACAGTCAGTCTTGCGTCAGTCTCATGCTTATAAGAAACATGAAATAAAGCGAGTTACACTTCGAAAAGTTAGATAAGGATGAAACCGTCAGGCGTTCGTGAGAAAATATGTGTCAATGTGGGAATTAAAATACCCTAACAAAACGACAGTGAGAAATATATCGTCGTACTCTTGACCCTCACAAATTGTCCTTAAGTATAGCCTCTTTCTGGCCCTCTTGTATTTTTATTTCCCCTTGCACCTTTTCTCCCTTGCTTTCAAGCTACTTTTTTCCCACTGGCACCTCAACTTTTCGGCCGTCTCGGTTGACTTTGTGATCTTTTTCCAGAATCTCTGTTACGAAATCTTCCATAGCCGTCTCCGCAGCTCCATTTTTTATTCTCATATTCGTGTTACACTGCTCTTTGTACGCACTGTCATCCCCCAAGAATTAAAAGTGGAGCAATGACGTCGACTGCCCTCCCTTCTTGAGGTCGTCCTCTTCCTCTTTACTGGTCGTTGGTATGGCTTGAAAAATGTTAACACATTGACTCCGCAGTTCAACAACACATTTCCTTGCCGTGTTCGGCGGATAACGCTCCAGATGTCACTACTTGTAAGTTTTCATGACTCTTCAAAGTGTCGTCAGTGTGATTTTCCAGAACCTTTAAGAGGTCACTTGTCGACCGATTAAGTTTCTATTCCCAGCGAACAATTTTCTCGGTTTTCGCAAGCTTGAGATGCTTTCACTACTACATTGTCATTCGAAGTAACATCGTGATGGCTCACAGATTTTTGCGATTAGACTAATTCCAAGTTTTGGACTTCCGAATCGTCTGCGTTCCGAAGACTTTCAACAGAGTCCGGCATAAGTGATTTCTCTCTTATCGGAGCAGATTGTAGTTGACAAGGTTCAACGACTTTTACTCTTGGCGGACGATATAGAGAATGGCGAAAGGTGGTGGTAATGGTGGTGGTGCTGCTCCTGCCGGCAATGCTGCTGCTGCTGCCAGCGATGGCTTGCTGCTCGACGCTTCTAGGATTTGCCTGAAACAAAACCGAAGATCACTACGATGGAATTTCTTGCGCCTTTTTTAAAATGTTGTCTCATAGCATTTCGTTTGGAATAAAATTTACTTGTATATAATTTGGACGTGACATTTGAAGTGACGCTACAAGTATGTCCGAAGGCTTCGAGAAAGTCGAACAATAACGACCATTAGATATATTGCATGTTCTCACATGTTCTTCTCATAATTGAGTGGTGTCAGAAAATATAACGCCACATCTTAAACAAAGTCACTATTATTCTCACCTGTTCGTTCAATACACTTGTAAGTGAATTTTTCTTATCGACATTCTTCTCATGCAAAGCTCTTGCAATTTTTCTGGTGTGTTTGAAAAAGATCTTCACATCTCCAAAGTGCAAGTAGTCATTTCCTATTACTTTAGAGTATCTTTTTGGCTGCAGATCAACCTACAATTAAAAAAATCTGTGAACGATAAATAGTTTCATCGATAATTTTCTTCACAGTTGTATGATAATTATCATATGACGGATCTGTGGGGTCGCTTCCATATTAATATTCACCAACACTCCCCCGAAGACTTCGTATTCGGGTTTGAATTTTGAGTAAGCAATTTAGTGGATTTAGAAACCATGTCCAGATTCGAGGTAGAGACAATTTCTTTTACGACTGTTACATATAAAATGTCACTTTCATAACCTACAGACCGTTGCAAATGTGAACACATTCAGCCCACCAGTGGCATCGGACAGTGAAAAGCGCAAAAAAAATTGACACATGGGTTAATTTTCTCCGATTTTTCGATTCGTTGACAACTGAAAGATAAAATGAATTCACAAAGTGTTGCATCCATTTCGAGCATAACATTGTTCGGTGCCGATAATATGTCTGTAACTTCTTTTGAGTGTGTATAGACAACTCGAGCCACTCAATTTTGTCCAGACGTTCTTATCGAGAAAAACCGCATACACACGTAAGGATCGAAAACGATATAAACAAACACGCAATATCACTGTACCTTCAGGGGCTAAAGCGCCCTTGTGCTTGCGAGTTAGCGATCGTTCGCATTGGCTTCCTTTAGCCCCTCGACGCGTAATACATAATAACCCCGATATACCGTACAATTGTATCAGTGTAATGCCTTAGTTTTTCCGATCAAACTGTTATGCATACTGTTTCAAATTGTGGTAAAAACAAAGTGAACTCGAAAGAAAAATATATAATCTATTATCCGCACGCCAGACGAACTCATCACACTCTCTAATTTGGAATCATCTTATCAGTTAATAGCGACCTACTTTTGTCCATCGAAATTCCATGCATTCTGTTTGAAATGCTTAGGAAAACAAAATCGATTTTGGAAAACAATTCTCGATTTCCAATTCACGCAAAACGGACTAATCAGAGTATCGATGTGACGTGCGCCGAAAAAGAAAGCTCACTTTGCATGGCATGATTTTACATGACGAGCGATCGCAGCTCAGCCTGGGAATGGAGGTATAGGAGCAAGAGGACGTAAACAAGATGTCTGCTTAAAAAAATGATTCATGTAGGAATCTTTCGATAGATTTGTGTCCGAATTAGCCCTGTTTTTTTCTGCGCAAGTCACCTGGTCCGAGATGATCGTACAATTAAATGACAATTGGGTCCTACTTTGTTCGATCGACACTCCATGCATTCTGTTCGAAAGTGTAATAACAATAAAATGGCACTTCAATTAAGACGATTCTCTTATTTCTGATTTACTGAAATCGAACTCACCAGACGTTCTGATGTGAGCTACTCCAGTCTGTGAATAGGTCCTACTTTTTTTTATCGGAAAACGTTATGCATTATGTGAGAAATTTATGAGTATGAAGTATATGACTCCCGAAAAACGACGGTATTCGACACATTTACTAAACCATGGAAATTAAACTCACTAGATTTCCTAATTTGTGACGCTTCAAGCAGTAAATGCTTCCTACTTTCCTTTATCGACATTTAATGCATATTGTTCGAAATTGTAATAGAATTGAAATGACACTTGTGGAACAACAATTCGTTTATTTGTTATTCATGCAAAACGAACTGGAAAAAACACTGCAGTTGGTGGACCGTCTTATTATCACACCGTACAACACTTTTTTAGGCAAACGAGTTTGGGGCTCTCGTTTTATCTCGATATGTCATTTACCTTATTGAAAAATAAAAAATGCAACTTCAATAGTTTGTTCGATTTTTTTTGAACAAAAACATATATACCACGTTTTCCGAGTCCAGAAATTTATTTTTGCGATAAAATTCGTCGAAAAACTTCTATCTACTTATGCTGCATTTTCTATAACATTACTTATCATTAATCAAATTAGACACTTTATCCTGCCTGGATCATCTGGATGATGTATAAGCTCCGCCTAGTGGTCGAGTTTGGCACTTATTTACATGATTTATGTGGACTTCCTATCTTATTTGCAGAAGACCGTTTCTACTGTATGTCGCAACTTGAAGACTATGTAAAAACAATTCCTCATCAACGATGTAGTAAGAGCGACGACTCGCCTAGAGGTTTTCATAAGATTCGCTGTCTTCAGAACTACTATCGTATACTTTATATATGATCCATGTATTCAAGTTATTAATTCTTGTTCCTTAAATTATCTAATCATATTATGCAAATTTGGAAAATATCTATTCAAAATTTCCCCCAGTCGACTGGTAAGCACGAAATGAAATAACACTTCCGGATTTAGTACGTTGCAAACAATCTATTGAGAAGGTGATAGATAGATAGCATGTTTTAATGATGCAAATCAGTGTCTAACTTAAACACTTGAAGTTATACCTGCGCCCGGACGACCAAGCAGTGTGTAAAGCGTGTAATTTGACACATGACCAGTCATTTTATAGAAATTGTAGCATAAGTAAGCAATTTTTTCAACACACTTCATTGCGAAAAGCAATTTATGATCAACTAAATAAAATACGTCTATTCTTATTTGAAAAAACAGACGATAACTTTCGCAGTATTATTTTCCATGTTAGAATTTAATTTCAACTTAATTACATGATTGCGTAAAAAATGAAGCCGATAAGATAAAATCCTGCCGGGAATATGTTCTAAGGGTAATTTACTACTCTTTTTGGCTATTTAATTACCTGCCCGAGGTAATGACCCAAATTGAGTTGTACAGTGTTATATAATGTCGAGTTTTTTTAACGGAAATTTCATCTGCAAGCGATTATTGAAGCAACTATTGGAGCATGCACTCCTGTGGAGCAAATATAGAGCAAAAACTTGAAAAAAGTTAAGCGTTTCTCGACCCACGTCGTTTATCATCGTTCCATTCCTTGACTTCGAATCTTCCAGAAAAACTGTGCCAAACTCATTGCCCTCAATCACAGCATGTAGTCTTGATACACTCTAAAACACAAAATAAAAAGTTCGACGTCAGACCCGACTAACGATATTAACTTTTCCATGATGTGATACTTCGCTACAAACTAAGACATGGGTGCTTGCGCAAACGAAGTCACATGTGAACGTTCACACACACTTCATTCCACAAGTTCCGCTTATTGATGCGTTCGCTTTTTTCAGTGTGTTGGCGTCATCAATTGGGCCTTCACTTTCGCTATTTCGGCAGCGTTACGTGTGGGCCACTTTCGCTGTTGCGTAGCGCAGATTTTCTAATAGTTTTT
>JAPYZK010002691.1:0-24963 GCA_030522785.1 Platygaster equestris | reverse complement strand
CTTAAACACACGACTGCCTACAACCACTCAAGTCGCGCCAGTGCCTCCGTGACCAAAACTTAGCCAACAAATGTCAAAATTGGATCCGCGATTTTTTCGGTTTTTGCGACTCCGTTTCGTTGAAATTCGATGGCAAAACCATTTTTGCAGTGAGTACATACCTCTGACTCCTTCATTTCGACTATTTTTCCCATTTTTTGGACTTTTTGACATGTCACTCCCGACACTTCAATTGTTTATACAAACAATTTCCTTACAAAATAACCGTTTTCCGCAGGTTGCATTATTGTTTTTTCATTGAAATGAGCCATTTTCAGAAAAAAAAAATTTTTTTTAACGTCATTTAGTGAGGAGGAACTAAAGTAAACATTTACTAAAGTAGCAAATTATCGCGAAAATATTTATAAAAAACGCCCAGAAAATGGGGTTATGTTATTGATTGGGTCCATGATTAGACTTGACTTCGGTGGTCGCTGTAGTTGTGAGTCAAGTTTACACATTGCGCGCGCGCTTTTGAAATTTTCTAAGGTTAAGTGCGGTTCTGTAGAAGATATGTAATTATATTCCTCTTGTGATTTTCATATTTTCTATATTATTCGTATTATGGAATACGAATATTCATTATCTAAAGAACAGCACCTAACCTTGGAAAAAAAATTTTTTTCTTTTTATTTCTCATATTTCACAAGTAGAAACTCCTACCAAAAAGCGTGCGGGCAATGTGTAGACTTGACTCACAACCACAGCAACCACCGGAGTCGAGTCAAAATCGCGGACTCAATAACATGACCTTATGCTCTGAGCATCTTTTAGAAACATTTTCGCGATAATTCATTACTTTTTTCAGCATTTACACTCAATCTCAGTCAATAATACAGCATTCCACGCCAGTGCGTATTTTATGTGCCATGGTTATTCACTTTTTTCGCTTTCATCACTCTCAACCTGCCATAACACTTTTTTTAGTTAAAACAATTTTAACGCAAAATTATCGCTTCTCCTTACTGAAGCTAAAATAAGTTACTTACTGAAAAACACGTATTTTAGGAAAAAGAAAAAATTTTTTCAACTTATTTCAAGCAAAAGTCGCTAGACATTCACCAATTCATTTGTTAGCCACGGTAAGTTTTCAAATTTATCTCAATCGATCAAAATTTCTGGATTTTTCAAAATGTTTAAAAAATTTTAGAAGAAAATTGTTGAGATTTCGAAAAATTCACTGTTGAAATTACGAAAAATTCACGGAATTTTCGTGATTTTGGGAACATTGTATAATCGAAAATGTTCCAAATTCAACAAAATTCAGGGATTTCTTTAATTTCCGTAAATATTAAAGAATTTCTTCTAATTTTGAAAGCTACAGTGGTGCTGCAGGATATTAAAATATAGTATTTGACTTTGAAACATTTTGTTTCAAGGGGAAATAGCACTCCATCTGGGGGGGGGGGGGCGTTGACCACCTGGCAACACTGTTCCAAGGTTTCTAGTGAAAGGCACTCCCAGAAAGCAAGGAGGGGGGACGCGTTCGTTCCTTCAGTTCGAAAAAGAAGTAACAAAATGGCCACGCTTGCAGCATCGTAGCACGGATCAACTTGACATTTGAATGTACCGCGGAGAGCAGTCAAGTTACACTAATCTATGCGAAGAATATGACGAATCACGAAGAAATCGTATCGACCGTTACACCAGTTTATGAAATTATTGAACATGAAAACATTTTCGAACGATGGAAATTGCATCAGTCAGAAAACGCTGAAAATTCCGGTACTAAAAAAGGGACCAGAACTCTACCTTTCCAATATGAATCCGACACTCACGTCCCGGGGGGCCTCTATTCGCACATGCAAGTTCGCCATGTTATTTTATGTGTAACTGCATGTGAGAATAGGCCCCCGGGGCGTACGTATTCTTTTCGACGCTGATATGAATTCAAATGATTCCCAAGTCATCGAAAACATTCCAACTCGAAATAATGATTCTATAAACCATTAACCACAGTAAGATCTCAAAACCTATCTATTTATGGAAGCACTCTAGAACCTGGGCATTATCGATCACAATATGGCGGATGCTGCGGTCCTTCACAGGAACTTTCTAATCGATCGACGCACACAATGAGAATACTACTACTTTAGCCCCGAATGTAACTAACTGAACTACGAAGAATCGAGGGTCCTCAATGAACATTAGATTCACGTACAAAAACTTTTAGATCAAGCTCGCGGTACCTCGAAATGAAAATTGGCCACGCCCACTTTCTATTTCCCGACCTCTTTTTAACACGCCATTTTTCCGATTACCGAGTTGCAATGGAATCAAACACGTTGCAACAACAACGATGCAACGTCAACACACAACACTGCAATCACTTTAAATTAAAAAAAAAAAAAGGAAACTCACCTTCGCCTAACTCGATTTGGTGTCTTTAAGAGGTCCATTTGGGATGCCAGGCAATGGCCGCCATGACTGCCTTCGGAAGCTGAACGAAACGAGCAAGACGAACTAGGCAGCACTTGGAACGTCAACTGGGATGGAATATTGGATGTCGGATCAGCGAATGCCGAATGCGAATGCGAGTCGAGGTGGGGCTATATATAGGCCGCGGAAGTACTGGAAAGTACGACTCAGCAATTTCTGCGCGCGCAGCTTTGTTTTGTGAAAAATCGATGAGTTTTATAACTTTAAGAAAATTATTTGATTTTTGCAGGTAATTAAAAATTTTTTTGACGTACAATTTTATTTAGGATTCTAATTTTTTGCATAATTTCCGATTCTTTTGAGAATTTAGAAAAGATGCGCCACGTTCAACAGTACTCGCGCGCGCGGTTCTTCACTTCCCCTCTTTCCATGACGTCAGTGCCGACGTCGTTCTATTGCTTCTGCTTGGAAATATTTTCGTAATACAACGTTGCCAGATTTCAAGTTTTTGTCTGTTTTTGCAGTGACTATAGATGCATTATCACTGGTTTTTGTCGTTTTAGGATGTCAAGGGCAGGGCAGTCTTTCATTAAATTTACCCGAGGTATTCTCTGGAATGTTCTATGGAGTTCTATCTATAAATTAATTGGCCAATGCGACATCGGAGATAGGCTGGAAATATGACCTTTTATTTTTATTTTTTGGATTTTTCAGAGATGAAATTTTGTCTTTTTAAAGCGATATTTGACCTCAATAATTAAAAAATTGGCGTTTGCAAAAATTAAAGTTCCATTCGTGTTGTTTCACTGGAGGAATTTTTTTTATTTTCTTGTTGAAACTGGAAATTCACTCAATTATTTAGGCAATGAGCTTTTTTTCAATTTACGAAGAAATTTAGTTAAATGTGGCAACAGTGTAGAGGTTTAACGGTATTTTGATGGCGATATTTTGTTCTCATTGTTCCGCAATACAAAGCCTTATTTTTGTTCAGGCTTTTCATTTAAAAGCAATCATAAGCGACTGTTGTTAATTTAATCGATAATACACAATTTCTAATGTGTGATTAATGTGATTCTCTAAAAAGTAAAAACGTGGACAAAGCCATTCATTATTATTTTTATAATCAAAATTAAACTATCTATCATCTCCGCATTCGTATAACGAAGCGCCATAATTCTATTATTGTTAAATTTTTACAATGAAGACAAAACGAAAAAACGCCAACGCCGAGTTTTTTTAATGATGACGCATGCAATCGCTGTATTGATTTTCGTGACGACGCAGCTGATTTCATCATAAGTGAACTGACATTAAACCACTTTTCCGATTACCAAATTTTCATTTTGCATTTATTAAAAGTTTCTACTAGTCGAAACGTTCATTTTATGTTATTTGGTTTATTATAATAAAATATATCTTGTTTTTAATCGAAGTATTAGATATCTAAAAATTGCATCTGCAGAAGCTCAAAACATCTGCGCATTTTCCCACGTATATTTCTAGAATATTCATGATTCATAGAATTCATACAGTTTGAAAACCAGCTGTTTCGGCTGGTTGAGGTTGAGACTTTCGAATTAAGAAAGATAAAAATAACGCAATATCTTTTAATTGCAACATATAATACATTTGACGTTTCTGATTCTTTGCCTATTAACCCTATGAGTGTATCCAACCTTCAGAAAATTTCATAAAATCCTTGTAAAAAATCTTCTAAGTTTTTAATTAAATATGAAAGGCGAATTATCAGGGATGGGCGATGCTATATTGCTTTCTTTCTCTTTCTCTCTCACCAAACAACTGTTCTTGTAAGAAAAGGACGGTTGCGCAGTTGCCTTCTCTGATGCACTTAGATCGAAATGGATCGAAAAATGAGCCCTATAAAAATGTGGGTTGTGAAAAACGTGGCCTTTTCGTAAACTAATGCATATTTAAATAATTGATATTTATGAAATTTCGATTCCATGTCAAAACTACCTGCAAGGTGATGCGATTGAATAACAATCTTAATTAAGATTTGGAATTTTTCGAGGAATTTTTATAAGGTGTTGTGGTTCAGAAATTATGTTTACAGGAACCTTGTTTAATAGGAGTATGAATAAAGGTGGGTTCCGAGTTGCATGGACAATTTTCAGGAAGAGCCAAGGTGGGTTCCGAGTTCCACGGAAAACCCCCAAAAAAAACATAAAAATGCATGTTCGTAACAATGAACGAGTACTTCAGGTTAGGTTAGGCACCATAGAAACCCAGAAATTCCGTGCAACTCCGTAGTAACCTGAATAAGGTTCTCTTTCATATAAAAAACCGAAACCGTTAGAGGACGTTATGGATTAATACAGCTGCTCCATTGAAAAACTAGTTTTGAAGAGAAGGACATTTCCTGGGAATTCGCGGAATATGACCGGAAATTAATAAAATAACATAAATAACAAAAAGTTGCAAAAAAACAGTCAAATAGTTATTCAGTCAAAATTAAATTATTACATTAACATTTTCAATATTCAAATCCTTAGAAATTTTAATCCATCAGCCGAAGGCAGAGAAAATTCCTTCCTATAGGAATCCATCCTCCATGGATGCATCCATCTCCAGCGATTCCCGATCGGTCGGGAATCGCCAGAAAATTTGGCATATTCACGGAAAGTGTTCTAAATGCAAGTTTCCTAAATGCCAACATCTGGAAGTTTCGCACTTCGGCGAGGGCCTAATTTAATACGTGTAGTATAAAATTTTAGTAATAATTTAATTAGTATTTACTAATTGATATATTAATATATTTACTTATTGATATTTAATTATATATATATATATATATTACCTCTTAATTAATTAATTAATATATTTACTTATTAATTTACTTAGTATTATTTTAATTTTTGTTTTAATTTTAGCATTAATTCAAATATGTATTTTTTTTTTCGTATTAATTTCCACCCTCGAAGGGGAATCTCACCTGAGAATTTCTCGGGTGGCCGCGGATCGGCAAATTTGTGAAATTCCTACAGAAAGTATCAAATTTTCAAATTTTCAGGAATGTATCCGAAATTTATTTGAGAGTTGTTAGTTTTTACAGGGAAAGGCCAGCGAGTCCGGGAATATTTTGTCCGGGATTATTCAGTCCGGCAATTTTCTCGACTAGTCGAGAAAATTGCCGGACTGAAATATCCCGGACTCTGCCCCCGGACAAATATTCCCGGACTTGCTGGCCTTACCCTTTTTACATTGCCAATGGAATTGTAAAAAATGAATTGCTCCCCCCAAACAAGTCCTAGATTCGCTCCTGAGATAAATTGATGATAATTTTTAAAAGCACATTATATTTTGTACTGATTATAATCTACTCTGCAGTATACACATTATTTGAAAATATTATATTTATTATGCATAAGCAGTGCGAAACGCCGTAAATAAATCGATATTCACGAAAAGATAATACCTAATTATTTTCGTCATTCAGATGACTCGATTTTTCGTGACCTTGGGCAGGTTGCGAAAAATCGCGACACTTTCGGCACGCTTACCGAACATAGCCGAAATGAGCCGAATGCTGTGTGGGCTATGTGGCGTTATGTGGTGTTAATGATCACTCGAGCCTGGGTCCAATTGTTTGTAAACAATTTTTCGTTTTGTAAAAAAAATTGTCTTCACATGCAAAATTTCTAAACATTAGTGCAAAAACATGAAAGCATACTTTTCGCACGCTCTTTACGTAGATAAGTCATTGTCAGTTATCGGTAAAGTGTAAAAGTGTCCTCCGCGTTTGTAACCTACATATTCTATCTGCAAACTCGATTAAAAAATACAGGATTGACCAAAATGAACAAATTGTTATTAAAGAACACGAGGCAGTCTTTTGATTTTATGAAGACACAATTACGCTTCAAGAATCCTCCTCACCATTGGGTAATACATTGACTTAACGAATAATTTACCCTATTTGTGATTGTCATTATCGAATGTATACATAAACTCTTCGATCTTAATTCTCCGGAGTGATTATTTATCTTTTTACGGTATTTCATAAACAAACGACGACATAATAAACTGATGCAGATGTTGAAAAGCAACGTAAATTCTTAAAAAATGCATGCAATATTTTGTGTAATCTAAAAACTTGAGAATATTTCGTTTTCAACAAATATAGTGTGAACTTTTCATTATAAAAGTGAGGGAGGGTTTCTGATATTGCACATTTTGACATTCCCATTAATAAAATGTCATTCTGACGTGATAGTAAATATTTCATATTTACTGTTCATATCCAAAAAATGTGGATGAATGAAAGTTTAATGCAAATTAAAAAGTTTATTCGCCTTAATTATGATAATTTGTATTGCAGTCGGTTCTTGCGAAAATGAAGAACTCTTCGGAGAAAGCTCTGGAACATTTTGACGATTTCTATAAATCCGTGTATGGAAGGCGCTGGAACGACATTAGAGAAGCTTTGTTGGACAAACGATCACATAAATACATAGCAGTTGTCAACAATTTCAGTGATGCTGAAAAAACCTGCAAAGCTTTAGAAGTATAATAGGTTTAAACCGAAAAAAATATTCAAAAAATTCAAAAAATTAATCACAAAAGCATGATATTTATAATCAATAAAAAAATATATTCAATGATAGAAAAAAAAACTGTTTCACCACAGATGTTGAGCAATTCGGAATAATTTTCAGTTACCCTTTCATTAACTTTTTCAAACTCATTAATAAGTTTTCACATATTCCACAAAATTCTTTCAGTCATTTGAACAAAATTTATTACAATATATATTTTTTTCTCATTGCCACTTAATACAGTGAACCATAAAAATTCCAATATTAACCAAATATATACTTCACAGAATTTGGGAGCTCACAATTTGAGAAACGTCTATCGAGTCAGCAAAGAAATATTTTCAGCAGCAGAAAATGCGAAAACAGAAAATGATGAAAATTCATCAAATGACAAAGTTGCTGAATCTGCAACTGAATCGGTAATCGAGAAGTTAATCTTCGATAAGAAATGTCAGGAAGCTGAGACGTTTCATGCTAGAGAAGGAACAGAGATGGAAGATTTAGAGGAACAAAAGAGACCTGTAAAACAACCAGTAACTGAGGATGATGAATATTCCATAGCATTACCGCCAGATCCAATGGCGCTGACACCTGTGAAAATGAAATCTATTGAATCTGACGCGAATTGGTCACTCGAGAGGGATCGAATCATTGACAACGTGGTTGGGTCATCGGCATCGACTTTGTTTGAATTCGTGCCACCAACAAAAATTAAAGGTTTTTTCTACTTCAATCGAAATTGAAGCAGAACATGTGTGATTTTTTTGTCATCAGATTATCCACTTGAGAATTTTGTTTTGTTTTAACAATCATACAAAATTGTAGCAAGGAATTTTATTTGCTCATATCTGGATTTTATATTTCTTCATGGATACTAAATCGACTTTTTTCATTCTCCTATCACATTTTTTGTTTTGTTGTAAACCCTTAAAAATGCGTCATGAGGCGTTTTTGTATTAATTTTTATTTGAGTTTTCACTACTGGGTATTATAATTTTACTTTGTTCATTTAAATTCAGATACAAAAATTGGAATGATTACACAATTTTCAAATTTGGTATTTTTCGAATTTGGTGATTTGAATAAAAGAATTACAAAACAAAAAAAAACAATATTGAATGGGAAATTTCGAAAAATAAATCAACACTAATAAAGTTTGAAAATTTGCAGGTTTGGAAGACTTTGTCCTTGAATCCGATCACTATAACTACTATAGACAAAATTTGGAATTCACCATAAAGGTCATCCCTGAAGATGTTCTAGAAATACCAACATACTTGAGTTTGTATGCTTACGAAGAAGACAATAATTCAAGGTTTCCGAACCCGGCCAGAGGAAGCACAGGGGTTTCAGGTACATCGATTCGATTTCCAAAACTTGCCACATTTGAGAATATTTGGTTAACCAACAGTTCTTTTTTTTTTTTTTTAGATTATTATTTGTTGGATGGAGCCTCTGTGCTACCAGTTTTGGCCTTGAACCTTAAACCTGGTGACGACGTACTTGATATGTGTGCGGCACCAGGTGGAAAATCATTGGCAATTATGCAGACGATGATGCCTCGTGTATTGGTTGCCAATGACAATGGAAGTGAGAGAATCCGACGTCTTAATTCTGTGATGAACGAATATATCGCTGATATGGGTCAGTGGTCAGGAAGGTTTTTTATCACAAAAGGGGATGCTACTATCATTAATGATGTAGAGGTTTTTAATAAGGTGATTGAATTTGATTCGGAATAACAGCCAGAAAATTATACTCCACAAATTTTTGTTCAACAAATTCCACTCTATGGAATCTCAATTCAAAATCTACATTCGTAGATTTTGTTTAATATGTCCAATTGCAACTTGATTAATTTTATCAAAATCTGTTATCATTCAATCGATTCACATGTTTTATATGTTAATTCATCTTTTTCAGATCTTGGTTGATGTACCATGTACAACAGATCGTCATTGCTTGCATGAAAAAGAAAACAACATCTTCCGAGGCGATCGAATCAAGGAACGTCTGAAGATACCAGAAACGCAAGCTGCTCTATTGACGTCAGTTTTTTATACAATTTATTGTTTCCTTCTTCGAATACATCCAAGTACACTTAAATTGAAGAATGCATTTTCGTTCCAGAAATGCGTTGAGAATCGTCGCTCCTGGTGGTACCGTTGTGTATTCGACGTGCAGTCTCAGTCCAGTGCAGAACGAGGGCGTTGTAAAAATGGCACTGAAGAATATTTGGGAACAAACCGAGTCCCAAATGGTGGTCAAGTAAGGTTTTGATTGTTTTCTAGTTTTTCAAAATGACGATGCATACAATAGTTTTTCTGACATGACGTGCTATGTGACATGCCATGTGACAATTGCGGGAGTACACGTTTTTTGATATTTGAGAAAATAACCGTCACGATTTCGTCGTGTCAAAAATTGCTGGAATTTTGGTATCAAAAGTTTAATATTTTTGTGACTTTGTACGATTTCAATATTACAAGCCCGAAAAATGTGGGGAATTTTTTGGGCTAAAAGAAAAAGATATGCACGTAGCCAAGTGGATTTCTCGCGGAATCTGAGAAAAAATATTTTTCAAGATTATGATCGAAAATGTCAAATTTGTCAAAACCATCAAAATCCTCTCAGAGATATTTTCCTGGTTACGGCCCTAATTGTAAAATAAAAAAACATTTCGAAGTGCGCCTGAGCATGTCACACTTATTGTCACATAACACTCACATTCTCATGAATCATTTGGTCGTATGACAGTTTAATGACAAGTATCCTGTCATTTTGAGCATTTCACGGCTCGTCACTGTTACTCTGCTATAAAATTCTCATTTGACACATATTGACATGTACAATTTTTTTTCTTCCACAGAGACATGACCAAAGCTTTGGAACCGCTTAAATGCCTTTTCGAGTTCGATTCTGTAAGTTGCAGATATGGACATACAGTTTTGCCCATCATGAAAAACAATTGGGGCCCTTTATACTTTTGCAAGATAAAACGAGTTCGATAAGTAAAAGAAGTCCACGGCAAATTTCGTTAATTCTTACCAAAACAACTGTAACTATATCACATTTCGAAACGAGTCAGAAAATTTTTTTTCTATCAAAATATTCTTTGAGACAACGAACTTTCACTTTTGTTCGTTCGGTTTTAGAGGAACTTGTTGCTCTCGATTTTGAGTGTTTTGCTCTTGAGTTTTGATTTTGTTCCACGGTTGTTCGATGCCGGTTCCGAACATCGTGTAGAAAAAGAGTTCTACGACGTAGAGGGCGACAGTCGTGAAAAATATGACTCTCCATCCTTCGATGGTTTGCTGAAAAATTTTGAGAAAAATTAATGGGGGGCGTGGGAAAGTGAATGTGATTCGTGTGGACTTACGTTCCCGTGAGTCATTTTGCCCACGAATATTGGCACGACGAATCCTGGAATCGTCGCGAACGTGTTCGTGATGGCTACGAGTGTGCCCGCAAAATTGGGAGCGATGTCGATGTGGTTCGCTAGAAAACCGCAGTACATCCCACCGATGCACGTGATGCCGACAGTCATGAGGAAAACCGCCAGGGCTCGGTTGCAACCGACGTAGGAAACTCCGAGTAGACAACACAAGGGAATGAAGGAGGCTGTAAAGCGAACAAAATTTGTCGTCGTACTCAAAATAAAGGTTAGGAATATTTCATCTTGTGCATATTTTTGAAAATGTCCACTGTTGTCGTAGGTACGAGCGTGAATTTTTTTCTGTGGGGAAACGGTCGGCTGACGATCGGCTGCCGATCGTAAACGGTTGGCCGACGATCGGCAAACAGTTGGGAATTTGTCGGTTGAGGGTTAGGAAATGGTAGGCAAACAATTGGAAATTGTTTGGCTGATTATCGGGAAACAGTAGGCGAACGGTCGGCTGACAGTCAGAAATTAGTTGGGTAGGAAATGCTAGGAAAACTGTCGACTGACATTTTTTGGGTGCAGATTGGGAGATGGTCGGCAAACAGTCGGCTGGCAGTCAGAAAGTGATTGGCTTGCGATAAAAAAATTGTTCGCTGTCTTTCGAAGTCTTTAATGCCACGAGTACCGGTTTAAGACGCATAATATAACTAAAGCCATGAAATCGAACCCTTGATTCAAAGGTACAAGATCACATTTGAGTCATACGATAAAACAATAAAAAAGATTATGACTGTAATTTAGAATATCGAATCGACACAATCACACTAAAAATGATAGCGCCACAAAAATAAAATCCCTAGATTTTTTGTACTCGATTTAAGATAATGAACACATAAAAAGTGAACACATAAAAAGCGATATTCTTGATCCAGTACATCCCCAAACAGGCGACGACACTTACATATAAATGTGCCTATTTTCCTTGAGACCGTCACTGAAATCCAGGTTTTTACTTGCATTATGGCGAGCAATTTGCTGAGTACCATGGTAAAAATCCACATACAGAAGAAGGGCAGAGCCGTGAGAACGGCGTTCTGGAAAACGAATACGTGATTAGTTATTGACGCCTCTGGCTGATAAATATTTTTGGTCCATGATATTATATTCATAATTACCGAACTCAAGTCGAATTTTAGAATTTGGTTCATGAAACTGGGCAATTCCGTGAGAAGCATGTACCAACCAAAGTTGCTGCAGCAATGCGCGACCAAAATAGCGTAAAACGGAGCGGATCGTAGTAAGTGCTTCCAAGGCACTGATGCTTTCTGCAAAAGTGGAGTACTTGTTGGAGAAATTATCTTCGTTTGAATCATCAGTGAGTTATGTCGATGATTTAATTATATTATTTAATAATTATGTAGGTTTCTTCATACGCTCTTCTATGGATCAATCATTTTTGAGAGCGTGAATCCGAATAGAGGTTGATTTTTTCGCATAAAATTAAAATTGAGGATGGTTATAGTTATTGGAACAGGCATAGACAAAATGATAGTTCGAAAATAAATCGAGTGAATTCCCTAACATAAGTCCAGAAACCGTACCAGAGTCACTGAAAAATTATGACCTCATAACGGAAAATCTACAGACCCTCCCCAAATAATATCAATGAATTTATTGATGCTTCCAACAATAACGCCATGGAAAATCGATTCCAGAAGAGGATACTTCCTCTATTTTCTTACCGATTTATGACCATCATTTTTGGTTTGACCCAGAGAGTTCATGATGTAATTCCTTTCTTCTTCCGTGATGCATCGTTTTTGCTCCTCTGGCGAATCGTCCACAAAAATGCCCCACATGATACACCAAATCAGACAAATTGCGCCTTCCACGTAGAACACAGAAGCCCAGCCCCAATTGGTCGCCAAATGACCCGTTAAAAGAATGAAAATTACGGGCCCGAGGGCTGTTCCTGGTGGAGACAAATTGTCAAGTAGAAGTTGAGGTCAAATATTGTAAAAAACTACTGATGTGCCACTCATAAGTGTTCATCAAGTTTTTCGTAAGGGAAGTTGGCTTTGTTGTAGGTTACATCAAATTCATACTCTTAACGGTCATTTCATTACCTACTTAACAATAATTGAAATTTCAGAAATGATGATCACATTCCGGAATTCGTAATAATGTTTTGAATTTAAGAATAAATTGCCCAAAGGAATGAAGATCGCAGGTACGAACATTTTTCGTGAAAAAATCCTTATGAGGGCTCAAGATTGATGAAGGATTTTCTATTGATAATTGTGTCTCCAAATGATTATTCGGGTATGAATTTTACGTAAAATAGAAAACTATCTGCTTTCTTTCAAGTTTTCCGCTTTTTTACCCGCGTAAACGATCGATGCGAGGACGCTTCTTTCGAGTGGTGGAGCCCATTTTGCCACCATTACGTGCATTGAGGGAAACGTGACTCCCTGGGGAAAAAAGTGGATGAATGTTTTTATTTCTTGGATTTTAGAGATGGGGGTTTAACATTTCTAATGAAAACATTCTATCTGTCTGTAAAAAATAGGAGAATAAAATAAACGGGGTTTCTTGTGCAACGCGGAAAATTAGAGGATTGTCAGGGACTTTTTTATACAGTGGACTTTCGTTTATGTTGACGATATCGTCTCATTTATGTTGACTTCTCGCCCCCCACCACGATAAACTCAGCAAATGAGAGAACGCTCGAACTCGCGGGAACCAATGAAATAATTTCTTTGCCTACTCCCTATAATCTGACCAATCAGGTGATAGGGGCTAGAAGTCAACATAAACGAATGTTTACGTTAATAACGAGAAACAACAATTCAGAAGGTCTATTTTCATGATCATAAATTTTTTATTTTAAATGAAGGTAATTTACATTGTTCTGAAACATAATTGTTTTTTTTTTTTTTTTTTTTTTTCTATCAAATTTGAAATAAAATTCGATATCGATATCGTGAATTAAATTTCGAAAATAATTGTACATCTAGTGAGGGTACCACTCTTTAAATTTCTTGGAGTGAACATTTGCTTGATTTAAGCGAAAATCTTATAAATTAAGATTGAGAGTGAATTCTACTCAAAAGAAGTGAAATTCCATTTGTTTCAGAACAGTATTTCACTCTTAAAATTATCGTGATTCTGATATTTTTCGAGTAAAATTTTAACTCAAGTTGGATTTGCAGAATCTTCAATTGAGTGAATTTTCACTCAGGGAAATGTAGGGCGTCATCACGAATAAAGACGGAAAATTAGAACTCACTCCCCCAATTCCTTGGAGAATTCGAATACAGACGAAGAGTTTATAGTCCAATTCCGCAGCTAGGGGAGTTAATAAGGAACCTAGAACGTTGAGTATTACAGAGGTATTCATCATCCATTTGGCAGAAAATAATTCGGCTATTCTGCCGCCTGGTATCAACGACACCATGTAACCCCAGAAATAGGAGGAGAGGATGAGGCCTTGTAAAGGTTCGTTCCATACGAACGGACCGTCCTGGAAAAAATGTTATAAATTACAGTCTGTCGCGGATTAAAGTGACGGTGGTTTTTCCGAAACTATGACAGATGACGGGTTTCCTTTTCCTTTACGTCGAAAATACTGAAGCGAGGTATTTTTCATGGAGCGAATTTTCCCAGCTCAGCTTAATTTTCGCGTGGTTTTGACGTTCTCTTCGAAGTGTAGCATATTAGATTAATTTCGTGCTTCAAAATGGATTTTTATTGACCGGAATATCTTTCTGTGTTGGATAGGAATTTGTGGTGAGTTTTTTTTGGTATCTGGTTGAAAGTGTGTTTAAATTTTGTTTTAATTGTGTCATGATCGTATTAAATTTCAGTCTCGATTGCGCCAGAATTTGGTTATTATTGCGTTTATATTCGGAGATAGAAAGTAGAATCTAGAAATGGTTGAAGTCGAAATAGTTTAGGAATTTTCGAAAGAAATTGTTCGAATTTAGAGATAAATTGTAATGCAATAAATCGAGAAGTTATCGACAAGTTAAACTCCTCCTTCGTTGCACGGTTCCAATATCAACATTTACTTTGACACATATGAATTAGAACAGTTTATATTATGGCGAAATTCAAGACAAACAGATTATCGAAATAAACCTAGTTAAGTGGAAATAATCCTTTGACTGTGCAAATGTTATCGCATGGCGCCAAATTCGAAAATCTGAAACGGTCTATTTCTGCGAATTTCTTTAAAAATGTCAATCTCATTGACATTCGAAGTAACACATTGTCATGGCGTTTGAGAAATGTAATTCATATCGTTACGAAAAAGCCTTTGACATTAGTCGATGATTGAACTTGAGTTCTCTCGTAAACAGGAAGTCCCAAAATCAATCATCAGTCATTTCCTTATAAAAATCTGAAACGATACTTGACCTAAAACTAAAAAACAACAGTTATTGACACTTAAAGTTGAGCAATCAGTGCGCGATGCGATATAGCGTCAATTTCAATCATCAGTAACTCTGTTATTTTTTTCCTTTCAACAAAAATGACTTGAGGAACTTTCGGTTTCAAATTTTTATGATGAATACATTGTTTTTGTGATTTGCGTGGATTTTCGAAAATCTTGTATTTAACTCGTAGTTCGAAAAAAAAATTTACTTAGTTATAGTTACTTTTTAAAGAAAGTTACGTTGTTTTCTGAGTTTGCCTGAAATACTCAATAATCGCACAAAATGATTCAGGTGATTTTAAACGTACAATCAAATCAAGATTGAAACCTGTAAATTTACCTGTTGTTCAGTTGTGATCACAGAAGGGTGATTCATGTGACAAACGTCGCTCGTCATGTTAGCCATTTCCAAGTGCGAGTCGTTTTTCGTTGCTAATCTTACGGCCGTGTGATTGACCATTGCGACAATCGCAACGCTGACGTTGACCTTAAAGCCATAAATTATCGCCAACCCTATGGAGCCCATGATGGCCATGAAATACCGCATTGGTACTCGGTTACACATCTTGGATTCTCCTGAAATTGAATTGAATATATAATCGATTGATTGGAATTTCAAAGTCTAAGATTTCGATTTAAATTCGTATCGCAGTTGAAAATTAAGGGGCTCAGAGATAGTTTATAGTTGGTGGGGGAGGGAGGTAATTTTTAATGCATATACTCATAAATACGGAATTTAGTTGAATTTTTAATTAAATGTATGTTTTAAAATTGAAAATAGCACGAGAGACATTATTTTGTGACATAATCAGATTTTTAAGGATAATGGGAGGGAGGGGGGAATTAATAATATTTCCTGCCCCTCCCCCCTCCCGTTCCCATATCCCTCCGAAAAATGATTCAAGTATTTATGATCAGCATTTGTTATTTATTGAGCGCCAGATTCACTGCAGGGGCCGATCAATCCAATCATCAATCTTTATCGAACAATCTCACATCATTTCGAATCATTATTTCCTCTTCGTAAAAACTTATTTTAATAAGTTTATTTACTTATTAAAAAATACTTACTTATTTATTTTAAATTCCAAAGGTAAATTGCCCGTTGGAAAATACATAAAAATTCATCGCCCATTATTTTTGTCCCCATCAAAATAAATAACGTCATATCTGCCATACAATTGTTGCCCAGTGGGTCGAATTTTTACGTTTCTGTAATATTTTGTTGGCGCTGCAATGTTACGCTTTGGAGTAACTTTTATGCACCGATATTTATAGTCGTGGATATTTTTAGGAAAAAGTTTCATTGCGATGAAGCGTAAACGCAAATGCGGGAAATGCCATGCATATTCATATGAAATTTCATAAAATTCATGAAAGGCGTTGTACAATGTACGTCGTGCCGTCGAACGAGATGACGATTTATTTCGAGTCCGCGATGTGTGTCAGCTAGAATACATGAGTGATTGTTTGATATGTTGCCTTCATTCACGCGATTTCGTCATCCCCTTTCATCCCTTTTTTTCCAATAAAAAAGAAATGAAGGAGAAAACGTTTTATAAAAACAATACGAAAAACCTGGAAATTTTGTTCAATTCAGAGTGAAAGATAGTAGATGTCAATGATTTGCTCAGGGAAAATAATGGATTTTTACGATGGTGTTATTTTTTTGATTGAACACATACAACTTTTTTTGTAAAGTTTTCGGAACACTTGATTATCAAATTCAAAAAGTCCTCTTGTAAATCTCCAAAATTAATGTCTGCGATTTCGTTATCTAATTCAGACGAAAAACCTGAAAATTGAAAGATTTTATTTCATCTAACAGTGAAAATAATTAATTTTACCGATAATGTAATTGTTTTCATTAAACATTGATTTCATTTTCTATTAACCTCTGGAAAAACATCGATTATTTACTTTTAACGGTTTTCTCGTAAATCGTGTCTACGTGAAAATGAACCCCTGTTATTTCGAATTGGCTTCACGAAAATTGCGTCAACTTGACTTGCGATCGATATACGTATAAAACCATGTGTATTTTGTGAAAGAACCAACGGCTTGATTCAGGGTTGGGGTGTAGGGGCGAGGATAAAATCGTCGTTTCATTATTTTTATATGAAATGTGGACGGACGTTTTGAAGGTTTTTGAACTGGATTCAAATTTATTGTACTTTTTTTTGAGTTTATTAAACTCAATATTTTCATTTTGAGTTGAGTAATTTTTCAAACGTGTACAATGAAATTATACGAAAAATAGGACATTGAGAGAAGCAAATCGGAAAACTTGCCCTTTTGGTATTCAGCGGAGAAAATGAAGGGCTTAAATATTCTATAGTGCCCTTAAATTAGACTCTGACGACCATTTTACCGCAAAACGGTCACGATTTCGCAATTTTAGCTTATTAATAAAACCAGTATTCGTACAATTTTGCACAAAAAAGGTCTCACTGAAAAGTCGTTTGGTGCAGCCAACCATACATTTGGTAGATATTTAACCAACCAAAAAGTTTGGCAGAGAGAACAAAATTTTATCACCAGCGACCAAAAATGCGTTTTAGCTAAATAAAAATTTAGTACAGTTGGTCAAAGTTTGAAACGCACAAATAAAAATTTAGTTGGCTAAATATCTATCAAATGTTTGGTTGGCTGTAGCAAACCAACTTTTCTGTGGCTCCACCGACAGTTGTCCTCGAACTACAAGCGCCGACATGGAGTGGTCGTTTTTTTGCCGATTTAAACCCATTGTTGGAAGAATAAGTTGGAGATCTCGTAAAGAGTTGGGTAAAGGTTTTTGGTCAATATTTAACGTGAAACTACGAGTATTGACCGAATTGAACACAGGGCTTAAATTCGAAACAAAAAACTACTCCTACATCGGAAAGTTTATAGTTTAACCACAGTCTATAAGAAAATAAGGTATGGACATTTTTCGTGCAGAGTTTGATGAGGTCCCTGAAATTGTGAAGTTGGAATGTTTTTTGGATTTATTTTTTAAAATTTATATCACTGTAAGATTACCTATCTAAAAAAATAATGTGATTTCGATGAACAATTATACGAAAATGGTTTTTGAAGAGAAATTATTTCAACGCCTTGTGCAAATCTGTGGATTCATACTTTTGAACAAATTTTCTCTACATTTTATGCAAATCAGTTGTCACGAGTTCGCACAAATTTCGTTTCGCGTAAGTTTTGTCGTGGTTGCTCAATTCACAAGTTTACGAAATTTGGTAACTCTTGACGGATGATTTTTGATGTACATTATTTATTTATCGATATTTTGAAAATTTACGTATGGATTTGTATTTTATGATGTAATTTTGTAAATGGCAAATTGTTTAAAATATTTTTTTCATTTTCGTTTCGTTTTCAAAAACAATTTGCGTGGTTTTTATCGAATTGTGCAAAACTGATATAAAAGCTAAAATATCTCGAGGCGAAGTCGGCAGTGCGAAAACACTGTTTCACGAAATGAAAGCACTGTTTCATGAAATTGTGACATTTCCGTTTGCAGTTTTTGACATAAATATGTATGTTGCTTGAATGGCGAACAGATCGATAAATGTCTAGAAGAAATTGTTTCCAGCATTTTCGGATATATTCCAGTTGACGTGCAATGTTGGAGTAATTGTGAATGGTGAACAATTGAAAAACGGATAATTTGAAATGCAGTAATTGATTCAAGAATTGACGTATAAATTAGGGGTGAAAACTGGAACTTGTAGAAATTTCGGTTTTGGACAGGGATCTTGAGCCACTACGTTATAAGGTCTGATCCGGATCGGACCCTGTAACGCTTAAAAGGTCCGGTTCGTTTTCGGACCCGGATCGGACCCTTTAAAAACTTGTATAAGGTCCGCTCCGGGTCCGGACCCGATAACAGTTATCGGGTCCGAACCCGAATCGGACCTTTTGCAAATTTTAAAAGGTCCGCTCCAGGTCCGGACCCGATAACAATTATCGGGTCCGGACCCGGGTCGGACCTTTCAAAATTTTTTATTTTTTGAAGGTCCGCTCCGGGTCCGGATCCGATAAAAGCTTATACCGGGTCCGGACCCGGATCGGACCTTATAATGTTGTTAGAGGGTCCGCTCCGGGTCGGACCGGACCCTTTAATTGGAGCGGCTCAAGATCTCTGGTTTTGGACAATTTTGTAAAGTCAGTCTACTTATTTATTTTTAAATGGTAAAATTCAACTAGTTCGTAGTCAAATTGGACTAATTCATCTACCATAAAGTCATTTTTTGACGACTTATAATTTGTCAAAAAATGATGACTTTGAAAGGTGACCATTTTTAGTAGCCAACATTGAAATAACTATTCAAATAGTTATATTTTGACTAATTCGAAGTAAGAAAAATCAACCAATTATCGCGAGTCAAAATATGACTGATTTAATTAATAATATTTCATTATAATAGTCATTTGCTAAAAATGATTCGCAGTACTCAAAAGCTTTGAGTAATTGAAATAGTCGATTTTTTACTGACTTTGTGTAGAAAAGTTTTCCAATTCCAATCAGTTGGAATATGACTAACAATAGTATATTGTGCGACTAGTGGGAGAAAGAGGAGATTCCTCGAGCGTGGAGATTGCCTCACGAGCGTAGCGAGTGTGGCAACACGCGAGTGGATCTACTATTTCGACCAATAGTCGCACACAATATTTTATTCAAAAACCGCGAGAAATATAAATAAATAGCTTTGTTACGTATTTTAGGAAGTTAAAAACTAATTATCCCTTTCGTTGCTTTGATTTTCATTGGGATTGATTACGACTGTATTCGACACTTTTGTAAACAACAACAAAAACATTGCAGCAATACAAAGTTTTGTAATTTTGAGGTTAAAGTTGGGGAGTTTGACGTATCAATATATATCGAGTTGCTCGTCCGCCATCTTGTTTCCATTATCCGTGCGTAAACGGTCGCTAAAGCGACCGTTTGAGCGTGAGTGAGTAAATAGCTTTAGATCGTTAAGATGAGTGTGGGCGAAGAGCTTATTCGCCCACTAGTGGGCGAACGAGTTCATAACTCGCATGCCATACGTCAACAATCAGGTAATCTATTTCGTCCACTTTTAGCAGGGCCACGAAATTACATATTTCCCGCGGGCGTTGAATAAAAAAGTAGAATTTGACTTATGTTGGCAGTAATTTCCTTGAAAATAACTATTTGAGTAGTAAAAACTACAATGACTAATTTAAATAGTAGAAATTTGATCATTGCAAATCGTGAGAGTACGAGAAGTTTAATTTTGCGAGGATTTAAGAGAATTTTATTAAGATCAGAATTACAAGGGAGGTTTGTGCAATTTGATATAAAACTTCCGTAAAATCGACCTTACAAAAACAATCAAGGTTTTTATAGGTCGTAGAATCACAAAGAAACATCTTCCAGTAAACACAGTTCCATAGCAGCACACCACACACAAAAATACATCGTCTGAATTGTTGAAAATCATAGAAAGAAAAATCGTTTCCGTGATATATTCACATAGCACGTCACTTTCGGCGACCCTTTGTGCATACAATGTAACTCCAATTCGCGCGAAGTTATTCGTCATGATCCATAATCACGGGGGTAAACGAAATTATCGTAATTCAAATTCAACGGATTAAGGTCGAGTGTCGAGTGAATTGAACCATGCGTGAATCGGGAAACGTCAAATGACGCGTGTTCGAGGCTGGAATGCATTCGAAAAATTCAAATGCGATTGCGCTCTCGCTTATCGCGCATTCCGCGGCGTCTCATTGAACGCGTTTTTGCACTTTACGTGCGATCACGCGATTTCGGGGTATTTTTATGAATTACGGAAAATATCGGGAGATAGGAATCTTTCGGCACCTCGGTTCGAGCTGTTGCACAAAATCGGCAGTAAAATATAAAAACGCCAACTTTTCGTTCCGGTTCCACGCGAAATCGCGTTGCTGAAAAATTTACGTCCCTCGCGAGCTTCGTGCAATTCCGCACGCGAGGGAAAAAATGGCAATGTGAGAGAGTTGCAGTTGCAAGCGGAAATTGCTGGTTTCGTGCGGTTTTTTTTACACTCCCCCGTATAATTATTGACTGTTTCGCGGACTGTGTTTTTTTGCGAGTTTGAAAACTGTATTATTGGTTTAGGAAATGTGTATGAATTAATTTACGTTTTGCGGAAATTTTTAGACATGGGAGGGGAAGGGGGTGAATGTTAGGCACCGTAAAAAATCGAATGAACGAGAATATGGAGTTTGAGAGTATTTTAGCTGGTGCTCGATGTTGTAGAGTGGTTATTTTAGCGGAGAGTCGAGGCTGGAATCGAATCTTGTAGAATTTATGAGTTAATGCGTATAGAAAGTTGAGGCAGGAAATATATTTTAGGATTTGTTTGATACAATGGCGGGTCTAGGTTTTTATTTAGCGGATTATTTTTTATTTTTTACTTGGGTTTATTTATATTTACAGAATTATGGGCAGAGCTTGAGTACTGAAGGAAATTTGGGTGGTTATGTGAAAATAAGGCATTTTTTTTTTAGGATAAAATTTTTGTATCGAAAACAATTGTTGGTGTTTGAGAAAAGTTTTGAGAAAAATTATTTATAAATTATGGATAAGTGTAAAAATACTGACAAATTCGAGAATGTTCTAGTGAAGAAATTTTAGAAAGTTTGAGAGATTTCCGAAAAAACGTAGTAATTTTTCAGAAATATCGAATAAACTACTCGAAAATTTTCGATATCAGTATTTTCGAATTTTGATGTATTTTTGGGGATTTTTACAATTTTTTTCTAAAACTTTGCTACCAATTCTAAAAAATTAATAAAATTTCTTAGAAGTTTTCAAAATTATTCAAAAAATATTGTCATTTCTAAGGGATATTTGGAATCAATTTTGTAGACAATTTTGGAAAAAATAAGCTCGATTTCTCTCCCAATTCCTGAATATTCAGGACAACTTTCGAAAATTTGGGGTTGAAGTTACGAAAATTTTCAAAAACTTGAGTTTTTGAGAATTTCAAGGAAACAAAGGTAAAAGATTCTCGTAAATTTTCGGAAAATGTTTCAAACTATCGAGGATGGAAAATTGAAAAAATTCCGAAAAACCACAAAATTTCTAAATTATTTTTATGGCGTTCAAATTTCGATAAATTTGTCATAAAAAAAAAAATTTTTTACATTTTTTAAGTACATACAAATTAATAGAATAAAAATCAAGAAAACTCAAAATTTTCACATTTCCGAAAATTCTGAAACATTACGAGTAATTCTAAAAATATTTCCATTTATGAAATTTCTCACTATTTCCGAAGAAGACAGAAATCCTATTTACTTCGTAAAAACGCAAGAAAAATTTTGAAAAATCTTCGAAGTCTCAAAAGCCTCCATAAACTTAAAAAAAAAATTCCCTTACGAAACCTGATTCACAATATTACATTTCTCGTAAACATGAGACATTCAAGGTGATTCCCAACCCCCAAAGCCTCTAGATCCGCCACTGTATCGATCTACATTATCCCACTTCTTCCCCAACAATAAACATATATTTAATCCCTAAAGTTTCGTAAACATCAACTTCCTTCAGGAAACACTTCATCGAACTTTTCGAATTCGCAGTTCATCAAGAATCATCGACCCCCTTTTACAAACGAATTTCCCCCAAAAATCTTGGATGAAAAATATTGATTTTCCAAGTTTACGAATTTCGAGGCAAAGTTTCGCGTTTGCTGTGCTTGAATCGCAAATAAACTTTTTTACATCACAATGAAATAAAGGAACTTTACAACCACCCGCGTCGAAACGTACTCAAGTCACGTAGGGCCTCGCTGAAAATGTTGACTTTACCGTTGTCATTTGATAACAATCCATCCGAGGTGAACCCCTATTAGCGACACTAAATCTCTCATCTCTGCTACCAAATAAATATCGTTAGGTATACAATTCACGATTATATCGCTGTTTTTATAGGACGCTTTTTCCATCGCGAATAGAAGAGAATACGTTTATCAATTCTCGCGGATCTAGACGAATCGCGAGGATTTGCATAAAATTCACAGTATTGGACGTTAAATTATGATAATTTTTTCGAAACAAGTCGAGCTTAAAAGTTGAAACGCGGATTTTCAGGCACGAAAGTTTACTTGGGGAACTGTCAGTTTGACGTGTTCTGTTCCAAGGCTGACTATCTATTTCAATCGCAGATGGAAATAAACTCATTTATTTAGTTTGGTGATTTAGAAATTTGAAGTGAGGGGAATGTGGCATTTGAATTGTTTCAAGGTTTTTTGCATGATTTTTAGCATGGAAACCTTATATGATTCTGAAACTGTGCAAAATATAAGCAGATTACTGTGAAAGTGGGAAATATTCGCAATATTTAAACTCTGAGGATTTTCGAATTTTGAAAAGTATGCAGTTTTGTAAAGATTTAGATGATCTAAATTTTTCCGTCAAATTAAAAGGACGAAAAATAGATTAATTAGAAGAATCAAAAAATGTGAAATTTTGTTAGAAAGTATGAAAATTTTGTAAATTCGAACAATGTTGCGAAAATTTCAGATTTTCTACGTTTTTGAACAAATTAGAACTTTTCAGAATTTTTTAGTCAATTTTGAATGTACGGGATTAGTAAATTTGTACAATTTTAGCGAGTATGCTAAATTTTGCAACATTTTGCGAAAGTGGCAGATCATGTAAAGATTGACAAAATTTACAATTTTTTATAACTTTAACAATTTTCAAATATTGGAAAGTTTTTGATTATTGCGAAGATTCAACACTCTTATCAATTCCAAAATTTTTATGAACATTCTGAATTCTTAACATTTGCACATTTTCTCGAATTTCGCAGCATGTTGCAAAAAAAAAAACTTCCTGAACATAAATAATTGATTACTGTTGACCATCCGATTTTACGAAAAATTTGATTGACGATCTAGACAAAAAAGCACACTCTTTTGAACCTTTTCTTATCGCGTTTGAAAAAGTGTCACACTTTTTGAGAGACACATTCTTAGTTACACGATGTTTATTTTTACATGGGAACCCAAACAGATTCATTGCCACCACTCAGAGCAAAAAACTGGTAAATTGCATAATTAGCCATACGTAAATCGTAAATACTATCAGTTAAAAGAGTAGGAGGAAGAAAAAACCTTGCAAAATGTTTGGATCACTTCCAAGTCAATATTTGGTCACAAACAAATGCTCGTATTTACGGTCCTTTTTTCAAGTGGATCGTGCAATTCGATTTTTGAGTTACGATGTTTGAAAATTCTGAGATCTCCATTACGGTCTGTATTTTTAGAAAAGACAGCTTGATTTAATCGTTAGATTTTTTTGTGGGAAGTGAAGTAAGTGACGAAATTGCTAATTTTAGCAAATTATGAAACATTGTTATGTTCTGATTTGTGGATGTCTTTAACGAGTGAAACAATGGTCGAATGTGTAGAAAAATTTGGATTCAAAAATTTTGATGATTCTTTCGAAAATTTTGATATTGAATGAATTTTTTGTTCGGGAGACGTTGAATTAACTTTTTAATGATAAAATTTATATTGATTTTTATGTGATGAAATTTGGATGTAGAAAAAACATACACGTTAACGAAATTGGTAATCTCACAAAACACCGTAATTATGACAAAAAATGAAATTATTGAAAATAAAACAAGCCGAAATTTGTTGATGAAAATTATTGAATTATGAAATAGATGTTAAGTAATTCGTATTTTGATTCTAAATTATCGAGTTTGCGAATTTCAATTATAAAATTGCTGCATTTGTTATTTTCAACTTACTGTATCATTTAACGCTTTTCACATTTTTGAATTTTACAGCTCTGATCGCAATGTTTCGATCATTTTTAAGAATTTTTATTTTCATATCTGTTAATTTATAAATTTTCGAATTTTTAGTATTCGTTTACGATGTTTCAGAACAAATGATGATTTGTTTGAACCTGAATTTCCAGATACACGAATTTGCAATTTCTTATTGTCAGAATATTCTTGAATTTCAATCAAAATAGGCATTCTGATTGTTGCGCGATTGATTTTTCGAATCAAATGAGCAATTTTTACCGTTATGATTCTCAAATCGAAAAATTCGTTAGAATTTGTTGTCGGGCAATACAGGCAGACAATAAATTCAACGCTTTTCTTTTCCCGAAAGATTACGCACGCATAGGTAAAT
>JAPYZK010002690.1:0-25356 GCA_030522785.1 Platygaster equestris | reverse complement strand
AGTACCCTTATAATTTCTATTCTCATCAGAATTCTCGAAATCTTATAAGATTTTTCAATTTCCCGTTAAATTTGTATGAGGTCAATTCGATATGAACCTCATCAGATTGACTTTATAAAAACCTCGTCAGAAAAAGAACTCCTATAACAACATTACCATATGAGAATTTTGTTCTGTCTACGGTTTTTATGAGGCCAGTCTTATAAGAATCGTGAATTGGATTTAAAATAATCGAAAGAAGCAGGATGCGTCGATATTAATGAAAAATGTTATTGGCGATTTGATACTTTAGTCCGCTAAATATCGGAGATCAATACTAAAATATCGATACATAGTATCGAGACGCTGCGTATCGAGCCATCATAGCCTATCAAAACTGTCTCGCCCCCACGCATCAAGGTTCATCACATGGCCCACCCATAAGACAAAACATATTCCTGAAACAAAAAAATTTTTTAAATTCAAGAAACCTCCTACAGATGACAAAACAATTTCACTATTTCCGAAGTTGGAATCCCCGTACTCGTCGTACATCTCGCCAGAACGCAGATACGAAGTGCCGATTACTGTATCGGGGAGAAGACGTGGGAGAGGAGAAAAAAGTCCGTATTCATTTTTATTAACCGACATTTCTCCCGTAATAAAAGCCCCGGACAATCTTCATAGAATCTTTGTGAGACACGCGGTATCGCTCGGACTCCCCTTTTCTCTCGCTAGCGCTGGGGTTGGATATAAAACCTGATGGCCGATAACAACCACTAGCGCCCCAGACTGCCACTGTATCCGACACAAAAGCTGTGAGTGGTTCCCGTTTTATTGGAACTGCACACCACTTCAAAAGGGACCGTACGAACGCGAGGAAAGCGAGTGTGTTGGAACGACGTGTTATACGAATCTATAAGCGCTCAGAGTTACCTTGCTTTATGTATCGGGACCTGTGTCAGCGAAAGTTGCGGGTAATTTGCTTGCGAGGGAAAGCTCGGGGGGTGATTAAAAAAGTTCAGTCCCCAAGTGGCGTATGGTATTGTGATAACGTTGACAATAAGTGGACAAATGGGGAAAAACGTGTTCTGATGATAGTCACCACAGAAAGAATGTTACATGTCAAAAAAATACTTGAAGGCTTGACATTAAGTATGCTTGAGAAATAAACTGAAAAAATCCGTGCACAGTGAATAAATTGATCATGATTAGGGCCTGATTACGACCGAAATATACATAAAACAAATTCTGGATAGTTTTGAATCAATTTTTTCCGAATTCACCTAAAACGGAAAAACCGAAAGTAGCTCTAAGCGATCGAAAAATTCACAAGAGATTATTCTTACATTTGTACGTTTCTGACCTAACTAAAAAAATTGAGGTTAGAATTTATAGTTCCCTCAATCTTTTCTGATCCAACTTTTTTCTTCAGTATTTATATCACTAACTTAGACCTGAAGATATATTTTCTTTCTCAAAAAATGAGCATGCAATAAAAAGCGAAAGAAATGAGAACGGAAAACTATTTCACCAGGCGGAATTGTTTTCCGTTCTCGCTCTCGGGTAATGGCGCCCGGGAAAGAATGAGCTCTGCACTACGAAATCGTTCTAAATAAATTTCGTCTCTTCTTCTTATCTTTCCACGGACATCGCCGATAATACAGTAGGGGTATTATGGAGAGCTCTTGATATTTATGCGCCATAAAAGTTCTGTACACGGGGAGCGCGACGCTTGAGTCAAGGGTGGCGACCGGACATCGGTTCTGGCCTTTGGGGAGCACAGTCTATTTCTTCGCTTTCCTTTGGCTCGCCAGAAACGTCTTGCAGTCCTTTGATACAACGGGAAAACTGTGTTAGTTCCAGTTGAAGGAAAAACTAATTTTTTTGATATCATCTAATTTTGCTGACGACGTTTATTTTCGTCAGCTTTTACATTTTTTGAATATTGATAAGTCGAATTCGACTGATGGTCTGCTGATTTCGACTGTTTACTTGTCTGTGATGTTTTGAATGAAAAAACCAGACTGCACGCGTATGAAATGGGAAAAAAAAATACCATTCCGAATTTATCGAATACACGTGCAAAATGATACACGAATAGCAAAAGACGCTCTCAGGAAAATGCAAAAATGCTGAGCGACACAATGCAAGAAAGTTTCCATTCACGAGTTTTTTACATGCTATCGAAATCAGAGGCATAATTAGGCCAAAAACAGTTGTTGCTCCGCTGTCACTGCTTTGTCGTTGTACGTCGTTGTTTCAAAGAGAGGGGTAATTTGTGTCCAGGATGACATCGTACAAGTGATGGGACAGACTTACCCAGCGATTCATTGGTTCCACTAAAAACTGTTCGCCAGTCTTTGTTATCAACCCAGTCCCAGCGTCGATTCAGGTACACTCACAAAGTAATCAGGCTGTAAATTAAAATCAGCGTCGTTGAAAAACAGCTCGATTCATAATATGCGACGTAAAGAAACTTACTTTTTCTTCTGTCGAAAAGCTGCCATGACTGGCCGTATGTTTTGGTCCACCACCTGGGAATCAACCTGTCAGTAAAATAGTAAGAAACACGCCACACAAAAATGAGCTTGGTTTTTAGTACCAAAATTCCATTGTAGTGAAGTGAAGTTAATAAATTGATCAATTTGCTGGAACAACATGGTAGAAAAAGATAAGTACAAAACCACCGCCTTGTTAATAACGAGCTTTTAGCAGTAATACCAACTATTTGGCTGTAGAGATCTTTCCAATGTCCATACTGAGAAGGTTGCTGATTTGCCCAGCAGTGGTCGGCCAGTATATTCGCCACAGATACCAAATTATCGTCAGCCAATCCGAAGCCACGTTTTTTGGGAGCAACATTGAACAATGTAGTCGGCCATGGATGGTGCAGTGAATCTTCCCATTCGCGATTCGATTTGAATTCCCAGCTCCCATTCACGAAATATCTGAATGCAACCGTCTTCTCACCGGTTTGAAACACTGCCACGATGGGCACACTTTGATTATCGAACATCATAATGCACGGGTATGTCACCATATGATTTCGTCATATTCCAATGTCTCGCACCCAAGCATCTGGATTGTTGAAGTCTGTAGTTTTTATTCTCGTAACAAAACCACCATCCAAAAACTGAAAAATCCTCTTCATCAATATCGGCATCTAATGTATTGTCCATATAGTTCAATAATCTCCTGAGCCGCACCAACTCAAAACGTCTCGTGGACATTCGATTTCTAGCTCCTGTTGAGTCATGTTCTCCAGCGATCGCGTAATTATCCATCAATAATCGAGAATAATAAACCATATTTTTCTAGTTATCTATATCTTTCAATGCGACAAAAAATAATTCGATACGGATGGGACGCGGGGTCATGTGGTGGTCCGAGTCACCGCAACTGGAAGCCTAGCATCGTGTTCTCGATTCTTTTGCTCCCTCACGAGCTGCCAGCAAGCAGTCTTTTACAAATCGTTCGACGATATGTCGTCGTTCTTCAAATGTGATGCACAAAATACACGAAAGTGAAGCGATCAAACACAGTAGAAGAAATCATTTCTTCATTCTGATATTACTTTCGCGAAGACACTGGGCATACTGTTTAGCGCTGGGATTCCTCAATTAGAGCCAGCCGGCCTCGATTTCAATCTTTTAGCCAGAAGTACCAGCAAATTATTTATATACGTGACGGGGGGCACGGGTCATACATTATCTCCTGCCCCCAAGATTGCATGTAGTCTACTTTGTTTCGCGAATCATTTAGAAACATAAATTCTTCGTATCGCATCGAGTGTCTCGATACTCCCGATAGATATTCATGAGTCATTAACGTTTTCTTTTTTTTTCTTAATTTCATCATTAGCTAGTTTGGACGCGGTTTTTCGATGAATTGAAATCCGGAAATCATTTGAAATTCCAGCTAGGGTTTTCCATGTATTCCTCACACGGTTTCAACTGAAGAAACATTATCTGTTAGTTTATCACGTTGCAATAGGAAATTGGGTACAAAAATGTTGTTTTATCGCTATATATTGTTGTTAACAATCCGATGAACTTATGATCAGATTATATATTGATTCGTGAAATGATGAGAATAAAGCATTTTTTCTGATGACAAACAATATTGAAAGATTGAAAGACGAGTTATGTGGAAATTGTTCAAATAATGCATTTATTGGTTGTTTTTCACACATGATACGATAAGAAATTCTATTATCTACCATAAATAACTGCTATTCTTTTTCGTAAAGAGCGTAGTAAGGCCTCAAAATTTAAAAAACGAATGCACTCTAAATCCGAAATTGAGGAGAAACCTGTCTCGAGATGAACTTAAACTTGGATCTAAACTTTTTTTCAGAGACCTTAACTACCATTAGGGTTCCATTTCGTCCTCTCTTATTTCCGAGAAATTCAGTAAGTCAGTTTATAACACCAGCCGTACCAAGCTCGACTCTCAGACGCTGGAGGCGAGAATGCGCAACTTTGGAGCGCTGCACTGCGAAAATGGATAGCGATACGTGAAATTCATCAGTATAAAAGTTGCAGAGGTCTCTGAGGCTTAACTTTTCGCATGAATTATATTTTTCGATAAATGGCACAGGGAAGCTGAAAAAGTTGAAAAACTCTATTTCAACTCTCGAATTTTTCACTTAAATGCTCTTAATTGTTCAAACAATAGATTGATCAATCATTCAATACATACGGTTCAATAGAAAATTTTTTTATGTACAATTAATATCGGCCATACTTTTTCGCAAAGTACACAGTTGAACCGCAAATAACAAAATAAGAAAACAAAACATCAGGAAAAAGTCAACATTTCGTACTTAAACTTATTTCTATAGACCCAAACTACCCTTAAAGTTTCATCCTGCCCTCTCCGATTCCAAACTAGAGCAATGAAACTTGGATATATTGTTTGGACTACAATTCTTATTTGATTCTTTTATAAATTTTATATGTTATTTACTCTTGGTAGGAATCTCGAAGATAATTGACATATAATTCAATGTGATTCCGTAACGAATTTTTGTATCAATCATTGAAATGAATATTTTACATTTAGATTAACAACTGTTAAAATCACTGAAGAAAACAAACGATCAATTTCCTCAATTCCAATCCCACCAAACTTAACGCTGTTTCCACGTTGTACTCGAGAGTTCGTCGTTCTTTTGTTTCTCCGGCTCCCCTCGTTTTCCCCGTCTAAGCGATCGAAACTGACCGATTTACTTGCAATATTCATCAACGTGACATCTATGACCTCGATGTATTCAAGTGCGAGCGCTCGGAAGTTGATCATAAAGCTTTATTGCCCTTTGATGACTGGATATGATGCTGGGAGGAGAAATGTGTGCCCGGAGAAATATCACCTAGTGTAAGGAGCAGGACTTTTGTTCATGCTCGATCAAAGGGCAATGAATGGAAATAAGATGGAAGTTAGAAGTGATGATACTTGGGAAAAGATTTTCGTGTAAGGTCATACATTCTAATGTATGAGTTTTTATGGCGATAGTCCATCGGTATTGTACATTAAAGTCTTTCTATCAAGGAATTCGGCTTTCGAGCTCTTTGTCATATCAATGCCCGAGTAAAGTGAATTTGATTTTGTCTTTTCGATAATAAATAGTGGGGTTGGATCGGAACACAGCCATATGGGCGCAACTTGGTTTCAAGCCAAATGGATTCGATTTCACTGAAATTATTGAAACTTTCTTTTCTCTCAATTGTTCGAATTCTCTACGAATGTGAACTATGAACTCACACATAGAACTACAAGGTAGAAACCTATTTTCACCTTCGAGTGAAATACCTCTGCATCCAAAAACTTTCGCCCTTGACAACCTCCCCCTCAACCTTTCTCGACTTCGCGACTACACTGCTCCGCCACTTCCCTTATCTCTCCGAACGTTCGGAAATCTCAAGGGCCCAAACATGGAACGAACCCACCAGGCCGATTGTGATTTTACATCTGTTTGTCATCGATTTCCTCCGTCTTCCACGCTCGTCCGTACAAGTTTCCTTTTGAGTATCGGTAAATACGTCGAAAAGCGAGGCGGGCAAACGCATTTCCGCATATTCTTTTTACCCTGACGTTGTTTCACCGAGATTGGCTGCGCCTTCCCCAGGGTACCACGCTCCAAGACGCGCAGAAACGTTCCGGGCACTCCGATATGTCAATAAAAAAAGCTCCTAATTCTTTTTTCCCGATCGTCCCGTACTGTTGGAGGGTTCCACTTTGAGTGATACGGAATCACCGAAAATACGTTAAATTTCGTAGCAATAGCGTTGGAAAAAAACTGTCCAGTAACAGACTACGCGTCGCGCGAGGTCTGAAAGCCGATGAAATATTGCCATTTCTGGCAGGGCAGCCATACTTTATTTTCCGTTTTATTCGCATTCCGCCCTTTCGCAGCGAACTTAGAGACATGTAAAGTGAAAAAAATTATGACACGCCTTTGAACCGAATACGTTCGGACCCATAGAAATCGCGATCGAAGTGCGTTATGTAGATATATCACCGGGTTTCGGCGTCGTGACGGACGAAAGGCGAAAGATTAAAATGCCCTCTCGCAAAAAGCATTTAGCTATTTCCCGTGGCAAACGACCATGCCGGAATGCAGAGGAACATATTTTAAACGGCTTCCCTTTTCTGCTTCGCGATGTATTTATGCGTCGTGCGTATACATTGACATCGTTTACAACCGCTCTCTCGCCTGCGAAACTGCGAGGAGCAAGACTTTTCGGTCGGCAGCCGAAAATTTAAAAGGTTTAAAGCGATTTCCCTGAGCGTGGGGAAGCGTCACGTCGACCCCGCGCGATCCGATTGTTCGCGGGATTGATATATTGGATGGGTGTTGGGGTGCGGTTTTTCCCAATTTTTTTTATTTGCGAGTGGTACAAAAGTTGGGCTTAAATTGTGTGATGGGGCTCGGGAATGGTTCTTTTGAGATTTTAGTTGGGGGAACGGTGGGGAGAGTGAAGAAAAATATTGACGGAAGGAATTATCGATAATCATTGATTTTGAGATGACAGTATCGATATTTAATGATTATATCGAGATGAGTGCATTGGATATATTTCAGTTTTGTTCTGCATTTTATATGGTTTTCCAATTCATCTACTGTACAACTCCTAGTTAAGTTCTAATCGAAGTTTTGGCATTGGAATTGGAGTTCCAGAATGAATGAGTCGACTTAAAGTTTCGAAACTGAAGTTCCAAATTCAAGTTTTCAAATCGTATTTGCAACTTTGAGTTTCGGGATTCAATTTTAGAGTCGAAGTTTCAGAATTTGATAACGAACTTGAAGTCGACGTATTCAACTTGAAACATGAATTTTTTAAATCGAATTTTTAACTTTAAGTTTCCGAATAAAAATCGAGACTTCAAAATTCCGAATTGGACTCAAGAAACCGAGTTTTGCAATTGAATTTTAAAGCCAACGTTCCTCAACTCAACTTTCAACTTGAATTTTCCAGGTTGAAATTTAGAATTAAAGTATCAGACTTGAATAGTAGACTCAAAGTTTAAGAACTGAACCCCCGGCTTTATGTTTTTGAGCTGAAATTCAGATTATAAGATTTGTAGGTTGATTCTAAACTTAAATTTCCGGGATCAAAATGCGAACTTCAAGTTTTGGCATTAAAATTTGAACTTTCCGAATGTTTGAAGTTTTGGAATTCGAGTTCAGACTTCAAGTTTTGACATTCAACTTTAAATTTGAAAATTCTCTATAAATAACTATAAAACATACGAAACTTCAGGCTTCAGGTTCAGCTTTGAAACTTCGAGTTAGTCGATCAATTCCGAAGGTACAAGTTTCCAGTTTCTCTAGAAACTGCAAATTTGAGGTGAAATTTACAAAACCTGGAGTTCGAAATTTAGTAACGGAAATCCAAGGTTGGAGTCTGATCCGGAAATTTCAAGTGAAACGTTCAGTTTCGACAGTTGAAGTTTACACTTCAATTCCGAAAACTCAAGTGCGATGTCTGATTCTTAATCTCCAATTTTGGAATCAAATTTTGGAATTCCTAACTGTGAATCATTATCTGAAGTTGAAAATTTAACTTCAGACATGAAGTTTTGAAATTCGAAATCTAACTTGAAGTTTCCATACAACCAACTATAGAACTAACGGGACTTCATTCTCCAAGTTCAGGTTAAGAACTCCAAGTTAGTTAAATCAATTCCGAGAAATCAAGATTTAAGTTTAATTACGAAACTTCAAGTTTCAATTCTAGACGCATATAATATAACGATTGTTATCGAAGAAGAGTCAACCTAACCTGTCACCTCAACCCCTGAATCAACCATTATTCCACGCCACCAGATTTCACAGCGTTATAAAAAAGCTCGATCAAAAAATCCGTCACAGATAATTCGCCCCAAAAAAAGCTCCGGCTCCGACTGAAAAAAGAGCTTCCGTCATTTGCAGAGAGTGGGTGCATTAGCAGGACGATTCTTACGATATGGGTCCCTGGGTGCCAGTAACATCGCCGATCCGGCGCAAGGGATATTATAAATTTCAAGTCAAACGCAGCGGAATACAATTTTCTTGCGCGATATCGCGGCGTCGGTCGAAAAAAACACCCGAGACGACGTGTTTCCAGCGCGCACGCCGCGATAATGGATCCCTTTGTTACGTTTCATTTAATTCTAGGGCGGAAAACACGCGAACCGAGACAATGAGGAAAAAGATGTCAGCGGGGGTCGAGAGCCTCTTCAACGATATTGATAGGGCGACGGGAAAAATCAGTGGGACGGGTTGGAAAACGGAAGAATATAAGATAACGTTTCCGTCGCGAGAGAAAAGACGAGGCAGGAAATAAATACCCTGGAGCGTAAGCAGAAAAATAAGCCCTTAAAGAGTATGATGAATTTTAAATTAGGCAGGCATTGAAATCGAAGAACGTCTTCGCTGGTTGGAGACTTTCGGCTCTTTGAATCCATGGGTCTTAATAATAAAGGAGTACTAATACCCTGATCACATATTCTGCTGCATGAAAAAAGTGGATTCCGTGCTTTGGGCTGGTTGTGAATAGGGCATTAATTCCATTAGAAAATGTGAGGGGTTCGTTTGTGAGATATCCAATTTTTATATTCGTCAAGTTGAACAATGATTCCATGGTAGTTATGTAACATGTAGACAAAAGTCAGAATAGATGAAGATAAATGTTGGGATTCGATATTTATCGATTATATCGAGATACAGGCTCTGCATTGGATACATTTTATTCTGTTTCTGCATTTCATACAGTATAGTGATACAATTTTTATTATTAATCTATTGTACAACTTTTATTCTATCGATGGATGTGTCTAGAACTGTTTATTTTGAATTCGAACGTATTAGGATATGCATTTCTCAAGAATTTTGAGAACGAAGGGTACCTAAAACTTGAAGAAATCTACGAATTTTTATCCTAAAAACTTCGGAATTGTTCTGAATTTCGAAATGCTCGAGATCTTGTTAAACTGGAAATTATTTGTAATTCTATATATATTACAATATTTCTGAAACTTTGATAGATTTAAAAACTTAACAACTTCAGAATTTTTGGGAACCTTTCAATTCTTTTCAATTTCTCTGAAATTTAGAATCGCGAAATTTCGAATTTCTCCATCACTTGTAAATTTTGCAACTTTGAAACCCTGCGGAATCATACCGAATTCTCTAAAACTTCCAAAAATTTCAAAACTTCCAAAGGACGAAGTAACTCTTTGAAATTCTCTATCTCTTTCAAATTCATAAGAACTTTAGAGCATTGAAACTCAAAAACTTTAAGATAACTAAAATTTCTAAAATCCAAAGCTCTAAAACATTTTGTTTGCTCAAAATTCTTCTAAACTATTGAAATATCTGAAATATATATGAGAATCCTGTAGTAAACCACTTCAAAATTTGTCGGAACTTTCTCTAACTTTTGCAACATTCGTCACGACTCGAAATGGCAAAGCTAGAAAACTATGAAATTCTTGGAAGATTTTCGATTCCAGAACTTGGGGGTTCAAAAATTTGTTGAAACTTTGAAAACTGTTACAACTCAAATGAAGTCTAAAACTTCTGAACTTCAAACTTCTTTCATTCTATTAAATTCCTTTTGATCTGTCAGAACTTCGAAATCCTAAACTTTAGGACGTTTAAATTTTCAAAATCTTCGAAATATCCCAAAGTTTTTTAAATTCCGAATCTTTCGAGCATTGAAACTTGAAGACTCTGTAGAACTACTAGAAAATCTGAAACATTTAGAATTTCAAAAGTTTCAATTTTGAAAACTACAAAATACTCCGTCATTTTTCGAAATTTCGAAATTTCGGTAATCCAAATCTTCGATATCTTCAAAAGTTTCGAAATTTCAGAACTTTATGATTTCGTGATACTTGGTTACTTCTCGAAATTTCTTAATTTTGGAACACTCAAACTTCAGAAATTTGATATTTTTCGAAAGTTCAAAATTCTTCAAAACGTTCGAAATTTTCAAGATATCAGAATGAGTAACGTGAAAGTTTTAGAAATCGCATCACTCGTGATCGCGTGAAAAGTAGCTAGTTACCGATATCGTCACTTTGTCATTAAAGTAACGCTTCGCGTTATCGTTACAACTGATAGCTTGAAATGTAACTTTTTAGAGAAACGCTCTACTTCCAAACACCGCTACATAATAAACTACAGAACTAACGGAACTCCAGGCTTAGAGTTCAGGTTTGGAGTTCATTTCAAGCTCGAAGTTGAAGTAGAAAAACTTGAAGTACGAAATGTAATTTCTTAAGTTAAAGGTTGAAGTTTGATCCGAAAACTTCAAGTAAAACTTCCAGTTTTAACAGTTTGAGTTCAGAGTTTCATTCTGAAACTTCAAGTATGATGTCCGATTCTTGAACTTCGATTTTGTACTTCAATTCTGAAACTTTCAACTTAAAGTTCGATTTCCAAACTTCGAATTCGAAGTTCAGTTCCAAATGTTAAAGTTCAAAGTGTGATTCAGAAATTCTGTGATTCAAATAACCCCCCAAAACTGCAAGTCTGAAGTAATCGCACAACCCAGCTATGAACCAAATGTTCAGTTCCAATAATTATCGATAACTTCATCATCGACATCGATACTATCGACTTTGAGTCATTAATTATTGATCACATTGATAACTATCGATTATTTCTCCACCATCATCCTAAAATCATAAAACATTGTACAAACATGAATATTCTCGCACGATCATCACGAACACAGAGTGTTGTGCGTTTTTCCAAAAACGTGCATTCGCATTATCCGCGAAGCACTTCATATGGAAACTCGAAAATTACCCGAGCATTTTTATAGCGACGATAAAGCCTGAAAGCTCGTGTTTCTCGCCGAAGCATCTTCCATTACTTTTCATTACAATCGCCCTATCATACGCGCGAATATTCCGACAAATACGAGCGTGAACGCATTGCGGTTGTCGCGCAGTGGAAGCGAATGCAAACGCAATTTGTAAGCTGTCCCAAATATTACGTTTACGAGTCCATAGTTAAACGAAATGACGCCTAAAACGCTCTCGTATATCAATGCCACTCGGGCATTATTAATACCTGTCGCGACTGTTCGGGAAAAAATTTCACGTTGATGGGTGTATGCGTTTGCGACGATTATGGATTTTGTTCTCAGTTTTTTCTGGTCCGATTTAGGCGTGATAACTGAGTGGTATATGATGATTGAAAATCGATTTTTGTTAAGATAATAATTTCCTAAAGAAAATTTTAAAGTTTTAGTATCATTCATGACTTCACAAATGCGACATAAATAATGTCGTTAAGTCTTTGAACATTATTGAAAATGATAAAACAAATTTAAACGTCAACATTTTTTGTAACGACTGAAATATAATTTATATCATTTTTTGGAAACCTGAAAAAGAAACAATGTTAAGTTTTATTGGGGGGGGGGGGGTATACATAATGATGTACTGTAAATAATGTTGTAAGAAGCACTATTACGTTTCGAACGCCTTCAGTTAAAGCATCACACGCACATCTCAAACACATCAGATCCCTGGCCACTTTCTAATGGAAACTAGCAGTCCCAGCTAACCCCGAACGAATGAATAAATGAATAAACGACGTCCCCAGGGCACTACAATTAGATTGCAGCGGAAATACTGAAATCAGAAGGGCATTCGTATAACAACACTGACGGAGATTCCTGAATGAAAATGTCCATCATCCAGTCGCTTCCACATACGACGATATAAATTCATTCCTCATCAACCCTTTTCTCCTGGTTTTGAAATGCATCTGGATTGCTCAAAATTGCTCAAATATAAAACGAATCGAACTGCAGAAAGAACATTCTGACACGGAAATCATGCTACGGCAATCACAATCGGGGTAGCAAGTTGAAAAGGGAAAAGATTCAAAAGGCTGAGAAACGATCGAAGGATATAGAACTTTTTTTGTTCAAATACCACGACTTTGTTGGAAATGATAATGTCACTATGTACTTCAAATTTTTGAGGCTGTACCTAACTATGTAAAATGATGAATCGTGATAAATCATAAATAAAACCACTTTTTAAAAATTTTTCATGATTTTGGAAAGAAAATATACAACGGTTTTTTGCGGGAAAAGAAACATTGGGGAATAAAACATTTTTCATTAGTATGAGTATAGCCATGAATGAAATGCCAGGGATGCCGAGATACGAAAAGCCATCATGTCAATAGTTCCCTTCGTCTCGGAAATTTCAGACCCAAAACTAAAAAATCTCTCCGATTAGCAGTATCCGCATCATGCAAAAAGCGAAATATCTTTTCTAGAATCTGTCAACTGTGTCGTAGGACACCTAGACCAGGGGGAGAGGGTTGTTCATGGCATGGCGGTCTTTGGCCGTAGATAAGCCAGCGGTTAGGACCGGCCAATATAGAATGCCCGGTATATAGGCTCTCGCCCCGAGGCGGGAGCGCGGCTGCATTAGTGGTACCATTGTGCGTGGCACCCCTCGTCGAAATCCATATAATTCGCGCGCTAGTCAGTCAGCGTCCGTTCATCCGATCGCAGTAGAGCGCAACGCGTCTATATGCAAACCGGCCTAATGAGTACGTCAACCCCGCTAACGTCGTTTCCAGTTATCCCGGCACTTAGCGTCGTCCTCGGATCGGGGCCGATCGCGCTGAATGCAAATCGGGAGGGGTCCGGGACCGAAAATTCATCAACTGGGGATTTTTTCGGAAAACCATGAGTTAGGGTGGAATGACAAGATGTCTTTATCTGTACCCGGGGAGTCGTTGCTGTTATATGAGTTGGTCGATGGAGTGTGATTGAATCGATGATATTGTTTATTTTTCAGTATGAATGAATAATTTGAGGAAGGGGAGGTTGAGAATTATTATTATCATAATTATAATCATCATCATCATCATCATCATATCATCATCATCATCATCATCATCATCATCATCATCATCATCATCATCATCATCATCATCATCATCATCATCATCATCATTATTATTATTATTTTATTATTATTATTATTATTATAAAATATACATGGGCAGCAGCCAAAAGGCTGATGGGCCCGACAGGAGTATGCACATATACATATAATACACATATATTATTCATTGAGTGTCGTAAGTGTTGTTGGAGCGGGGTAGTATATTATACTTCTTCGTGGTTAGGTAAGGGTAAGGGAAAGGATAAATTCATTATCCTTATTTCGCCTTTGCCTTATCCAGTCGAATTTTTAAGGAGTTGATTGAGGTCGCCTGAACGAGGAATTGTTTGTTCTTTCATCGATTTTGAGATCTGGATGGATCGAGTACATTGGTGTATCAGAATCAGGACGGAGAACGGTGTTTCGTGGTCCCCGGATCCAAGGAGAACAAATTTGATCACGTATTTTAGGGAACTAACCAAACCAGCAAACCTTAGTGCAATATATCCCCATTCCTTCCAAATTCCCACCCCTTAAATCCCTCGACAACCCTAGAATGCTTCGTTATCGAAGACCTAGTACCGGAAACTCCAAAAATCACACTCGACAGCGAAAAATCGAGGGAGGACCTTCGGTGTGCCCCAACCCAATGGCACGCAAATGGCGAGCAGTCACGAATATCCGGGATTAGTAGTATCATACCGCGAATCCGTCTCGCGTGTACGACGCGAGATAAATCTTGTAATTCCGCGTTGATGTAGACGGCCTTATTACGAGTCTGTCATTCGTGCACGTTCGAGTCACAATCGCTCGTCAAGCCGCGAAACGAGATGACACGGTAGGGCGCCCCTGCTAATTATACCGACGTTCTTGGTACAAGCCGCGAGGCGCGCGTGTTCCTTCTCGCCGTCCTTCCTCACGCAAGAATTTCGATCCTTTGAAATGAATGTGATTAGGGAGTCCCGATCCTGGAGCTTCCTACGCAGTATGTTGCGAATAATTGCGAGCGCGTACGGTCAATTATGGCGCTGCCATTTTCGTAATCTTCTCCCTTGGGGTGGATGTGGTTTGATGAGGTGACTTTAAACCGGGATGATTTTCTGGGTTGAAGGAGATACATGGAGTTGAATTACATTGTGGAGATATGGAGGTTTCTAATCAATGATTTAATGTATTTGTCAGCGGATGATTGACCATGATACAAGATACAAGGTCTGTCTGGAGAGTGATATGACCTCTTTTTTGTTCTTCCATCCACCATCTAAAATAAGGCTACGAAATGCTAAAGCATTTGCCATTTGTAATGGTGGTTCCCGATCCGGTTACTTTTTCAGAAAAATCGGAACAAAAAAAACCAGAACTAACCAAACAACAGCAATGAAAAAAAAGTATCAAATACCCCAAAAAAGGTTCATTCTTCCAATTTTATATTTCTGGTAATCAATGCTCCTCGAAACAAATATCCACGTATTTTCTGGTAATGACGATAGAAACTATCACTCCGGACATATCCGATTAAACGTGCGAAAATTTTTTTCCCTCGATGCTTTCAAGAGAATTGCCGTCACACGAGCGCTTGCGCTGTCAACCGGATTTCGGTGCGACGAAAGTCACGTCGCATGAAATCGGCGCATATGTAAATGGTGTCGACGAGCGGGATTAGTCATGGTTTATCGCGACACGAACGCGTCCGGCTTGTAATTTCGCGGGTTACGAGGTTTGGCGTATATATCCCGGGGTGAATTACGTAAGTATGCACTCGCCGGTATATTACTATTCGGCAAATGCCGGCGGGCTTTCTGGCCAGCAATGCGCATACATCGCGAGCTTGTCCACCGGAATATGCCGGACCTGTGAATGTACGACGAGCTTTCTTCGTAAACAACGCGTGTCTCGTAATGCCACGGTGAATTCTCGCCTAGGTGGATGTTGATACGCTTCCGTCCGGGTATCCGATTTGTAGCGAGCTTTATTGGGAATTCCTTTCGTTTGAATGATGGGATTGGTGGTTACAATGTGGATTTATCTACGAAAATAAGATAATTGGATTGAGGAGGATGAACATTAACACGAATAGCATAAAACTAACCCTCCAACAAGCTTCTATTTCATGTACTTCCCCATGACTCCCATGGATGATGGAGAACTGGAAATCGACGTTATTCAAAATATTAGCGTGCACGGTGTATGGCCTATTTTCGTGATTAGCATACGTTGACAGGCGCCACTCCAGCACTCGTACCGGGAACACACACGTGGAAGATACGCAGTTGCGTTATTTGCGTTGCGGGGGTAACATATTGCGACAAGCTACGCTGAACATTATGCCGCTGACGTCGACTGATGCGAGCCAACCCGTAATGACGTCGCGGTTCTGGGTCCGGATTAATTTTATCGAAGATCTCCCGAACTCCCGGTGGATTTTGAGCGTTATCGATTCCGCGGCGCCGAAGTTTCGGTCCTAATACAGAGAGACTTGGCTCGCCACTTAGTTCGACGCGGATTTCCACTTCTAATTGGAAAAGTTGAGAATTGAGGTGGAGGGTGATGGAAACTGTTGCGATCTGGGGGGAGTTTTGATTTTAGAAGGGGTTTGGAAGAGTTAGGTTGTTGATTGGCCTGTCATTTGGAGAACGATTTGGTAAAAGAAGACGAAAGATGGATGATATGAAGGTGATAAGAGGTTCCTGTTCTGACTTTTTGTGACCTGATCTAACCTAAACGAGAGTAAGGTCATGTTGCTCAGATAACTTCAGAACTACTGAACTTGACCATAATATTAAATATGGAGCTTAAACATTGTGATCTTAAATATTTTAAGCTCATAAATATCTAAAATTTCTCGTGAATTGCTCTTACTCTCACTGTCCGTTAAAATCCATCCGACTTTTTCCGCTCGCCGAACAATAATCCAAACCTCCACTCTAAACACTCACCCTCGAAAAAAACACACCGTCAACCAGCTCCGAGCACTCTTCTCCGGCATTTGAAAAATGATATTTTTTCCAATCCACCACCGGCGTTACCCCACGATTCGTCAAGCACCTGAAATCAGGACCATCGATCAATCATAGTTCTCCACGAGGATCCATTTGCGTGCCGGGACATTGAACAGCGTCCCCGCAAGACAGCCATCAAGCGGGAAAAAATGATTCCACGGGACTCCATATGATGCCCCCGACGCTGATGGGGCTTTGATTTCCAGGCGTTTACGAGCAGCGATTCTCTTGTTCCCCGATATCGGGGATGCAAAATTCCGCAATCCTCTCGAGACCCCGAGGGATTTCCGTTACGCCGGAGTAATCTCGATTCGACCGGGCGCCTTGAAAAGTCCGCCTTCCTACGCTAAATTTATTCCCGATCTTTTGCGCCGGCGGTTATCGGGAGCCCGTGTGTGTGCGCCCGGGTATAAAGCGACATGCGGGAGATACCTGCAAACACGAGTAGCCCTAGATCCAGCGGCGTCACGAGCCATTGCTCGCGAATTCGCCCAATTTCCTGCGTCCTGATCCGATCGTCACTTTACGACTCGTGTTCGTGCGGATGCGTATAACAAGCGGAGCATCGTACATTGGGGGGTCTACTACCGCGCTTGGCACTGTCTTCTCTAAAAGCTGACGCTTGTGCGGAGAGAAATCACTTCCTTGCAATGACGCCCGGAGTTTGGATTCTCCCTCTGAAGAAGTCGATGGCACTTTGATAGGAAAGAGGGGAGGGAGGATTTTTTATGCGGTTCGAGAGAGGATATTTTTGTGGAGGATGTTCGAGTTCGCGTGGCGTATTTTCAAGGATATCCATTAGTTTGTAATTGGTGGTTAAAATTCCTGATATGTTCTATTACTAAAAACTGCTGTCTTCATCTCTTGCGATATGTCTGAAAAACTGTACAATTCGTTGGATTCATATTAATTATAATCTTCTCTCCATTTCGAATAAGTATAGAATATAATTGCCATCTCAAAATTATCCCAAGCTACTCATATCTCAATTAAAACAGATTCTCCCAGATCAGAACCATCATTCATCCTAAAAAACCTCGTTACCCACAGTAACCTCGTCATCCCGCCTACCCCGGTCACCCCCTAACCCCAAAAAACACCACACTCATTCGAAACTATCGCAAGAAGTAAAACCCCCGATAAATCTCCATCGAATGACGCGACGGGTTTTCAGAGCCCATTTGCCTCGTCACCTCGTAACGCGACGAGGCCGCCGCGGGCGCATCGAAGACCCGGACGATTTCTCACGGGGAAAAGCAATTTTATTCCGAGCGACGCATATGAAATACGTGTTTCGTGTGGCTATTCGCAGTTTAACGCCGCGGCCATTGTATGGGAAGTGGATAGAACCGCGAGGGGCATTACTATTCTCGCCGCGTCGCGTCCATTGTCACATTGTGCCTGCTAATTCGCTAAAAGCCTATCTGTGTCGAGAATCTGAGCGCAGAATATTGCGGAATTCGAGTAGACGGAACGAGGTTACGGCGAAAGAGACAATCGCGAGTTAATGACTGCGTAATGAAACGCGGGGCAAGGAGTGGATTGAATCGAAAGCCGTTATTAACCCCGCGGGAAAACGTTCGCTTTCTAAACTTTGCGGTAGACCTTTATGGAGGGACGCGATGGATTACTATTGACAGTTCTTATGGTGGTTTCTAGCTCGAATATTTGTGGATTTAAGTTTGTCATCTGATGTTTCGTGATAGGCATTGTACATTATTGTTGTACGTGCATAAAATTCAAGTCCTATGAACCTTGACAGTGTGACCAACCTATAATCAGACAAGTAGTTGTGACAAAACTGACAATTAGTAAGGATGAGTTTATCATTAAGGAACGTTGTTGTTCATTTAAGAGTGGAAATTCGATAGTGTATGAGTCATTTTAATGACGGGCATTATCGTCTTTGAAAAGGTGAAAAATTAACCTTCATTGGATGAGCGCTTAATAACCCTTTAACCCTTTAGTTATTATTATCAATATAAGTAACTTCCCGATAACTATCGATCACTTACTGTGACAGTCGATTGAGTCAAATAGTAATTATTGAGTTAAGAATATATGATCACATCACATAAATAATTTAGGCTCTAGATTGTATATAATAGTATGAGATTCTCGAATTTTTAGTTTTCGAATACTGGGGTTTTCTTTACACTCGAAATTTTTAATTCTGAGGTAACAAAATCGCAATTCAAGATAAATTCTCGATTTTATCTTCCAAGTTCCTTAATTTCGGAAATTTTGACACTTTGTTTTTCGAGATATTTTAGGACTGAAAATTATCACAATCCGGAAATTCCGAGTTATTAAGACATGAAATTTAAATTTTCAATAGGTTTATCGAATTTTGGATTCTGAATTTGAAATATAAACAATTCAGAAATCGCAGATTTTCACATCCAAATCTGATAACTTCGGATTTTCCATTCTCAAGATTTTGAATTCTTGAATTTACGAATTCAAAACTCTGAACTGTATTGAATTCGAGAATTTAATATGAAAATGGAAAATGTAAATTCAAAAATTTTGAAATTTTAGTTTTTTTGATTTTCGAGATTTTTTCATTGCAAAAATTTTGCCATTTTAAATGTTTTTAGAGAGTTTTTAGAATGAAAAATTCAACTTTTTTCGAACTATAATTTATTTTTTCACCGAATTTCGATTTCCGATTAAATTCTTGAATTTTCGTTTCGAAATTTTTAATTTAAAAAATTTACAAATTTCAGATTTCTACATTCAAATTTTGAAACTTTGCAATCGCGATTTTCAAATTTCTGAGTTCTTGAATTTACGAATCTGAATTCTACAGCTGTATTGAATTCGAAGCTTCGAAATCGAATTGAAAAATGTACAATTAGACAATTTTCAAGTTTGAGTTTTTCCAAACTCAAAGAATGTTTCAATTTTTGATATTAGTTTCTTTTAAACTCAGAATTCATAAAATTAAGAATTTAGGAATTTTCCGATTTGAGTGTCGCATACAAAAATTAAATTTCCGACTATTCAGACCATTGAATTCTGGGACTTTGAAATAAAAATGTCAAAATCTGGAAAATCCTAACGTCCATATTTAAACATTCCATTTCTTCGAATTAGGATAAAATGATTTCATAATTTGAATCTCCAAGTTTCTAAAGTCTTCAAATTCACAAATTAGAATTTTTGGTGACATCGAACTTCAGACTTCAAAAATGCCAAAATTTCATATTCTCAAGTTTTATATTTCACATTTTTGAAGCTTTAAAATGTTCAAACTCGTGAGAACGCGAAATTGATCAATAATGATCGTTGAGCATCTACCCTTTCGATAGTTAAGGATATTCCACTCATCAACAACTATCCATAGAATTATCAAATAACTTTCCATCCTTAACAATTAGTACAAGAATACGAACTCGACAACACGCACTGTGATAACTCATTCAGTTTGCTTGATAATCAAAGTACAATTAGCAAAGAGCGAAATCGCTTCTTTGAACCCGATACCCCAAAACATCAACATGCACCAGGGGTTTGTATACTTATTTTGCGTATTTTTTTATTTCTCGTTTTTAATTAAGTGTGCGAATTTCAAACCTCAAACCGCGGTCCATCATCCAACGACGAATAAATAAAATTCATCGACCACCAAACTCCGCAAAAACTATCATAAAGTGCCCAAATGTATACAGTATCATTAAGTTTTTCGCTACTGGCATTGTGGGGCGATACAAAGTGCCCGAAGTCAAATTGTTTCCCGCCGGTCACCCGGAGTGATCGATCAAAACGGCGCATTACATTATTCGGGAAAGAAGCCAAGGGAACAGGGGGTAGATTTATCGCGGCTTTTTTACGGAAATCGCGTCCCTTCGGCAAAAAATAATAGTCATCATCGGGACACTCGCGTCGCCTCATTTATCTCGATTACGCGTCGACACGATCCACTTTATCGGCGGGAAAAAAGAAATCCCGTGTCTTCCGCGACGGACGGGCGGGCGCTTGACGAGGCGTCCTGGAAATTCTTTTAACGATATTTCGGAGACCGGAGAAGCATGTTCAGGGGAGCTCTTTGAAGGAGGATTCCCTAGGTTTCGCAAAAAGAGGAAAGTATGACTTGAGAACAACAGAGATGGATGGAGGAACATAAAGTTCGAATTAGGGTTATGATAACCTTACTTTTTAAGTCGGGAGAAATCGTTTCAACGTCGGAATTGACAATATTATTATTAAGAAATTATAAAGCCTTTAGATAAGCCTATATAAAGAAACAAGAGACACATACACTGAAACAAGCAGACGGATTTATAAAAATGGAAAGATGTATATATGTTACACTCATTTGGGTTAGAGTGAGGGGTTTGAACCCACATTTCAACTAGCTGCAAGAAATGAACCAATCACTTTACAGCCGTCATCCACCGATCAAATTGAAGGGTTTACCTTCTAGTTTGAGTTTATTGAGTCGAACATGACCAAATTATTTGAATTGTTCAAAAAATCATGATCGAAAAAATTTTTATGTGGTGAATTTTCGCAATGTTTTTCAGTTCACTGAAAGTAGTTCAACACTCAAAAACGCTGAAATACCCCAAATACTCTGAAAAACCAATATTTGTCGGAAATGTCAAATTGTCACAATAATGGAGGATCCGTCAAATCATTTGGTTTGTAACCAATGCAACAGTCTGCAATCGATTATTCACAGATAATCAATACCTTTTCCAAAATATATCTTTTCTCAACGGGTAAAATTTATTTTCATCTGTTTATAGATTATGATATTATTATCAAATATTATAATCATATGATAAAAAGTAATGTATTATGGAAAGTACTTTTCCAGCAGAAAATTCGCCTTTCTCGCACCAAAATGTGCTTGTGAGTGCAAGACGATAAAATAAAACAGAGTAGTGAGTTCAGGGGCCCCAAAGGGCCCCCGCCCCCTCCTCAAATCTAACCTTACCTTACCTAACCTTTTTTAAATATTCAATGTCAGTTTTTCACCTCTTTCTGTACTTTCTTATACTTAAATGAATGTATCGACTATTGAGAAGTAATCGATTGCGGTGGTTGCCAATAACCACATGATGTGATGGATCCCCACACAGGATGTGAAAATTTGCAGCATCCGGAAAGTATTGTTGTTTTAAGTATTTTCAAGCGCTTTCAAGTTTTTTCGAGTGACAGACTACTTGAAATCGAGTAAACATAATTTTTATGCAGCGGGGGTACTGAATTTTACGCGGAAATACCGAAAAAGCAGGTAAATACGCTTATTTTGCATTGCGGAAAATCGCCGGATAGAAATTTTTTCGAGCATAATTTTTTGAAAAATTCGAATAATTTGGTCAAGTTCGACTCGAAAATCTTAAACTAGAAGGCCAACTCTTCAATTTGATCGGTGGATGACGGCTGTAAAGTGATGAGTTTATTTTTTACATCTAGTTGAAAGGTGGGTTCAAAGCCCTTACTGAAGCCGTTATTTGAATTTGGCGGGTTTTTTCTTCTCACAATACAACACCACCATATCCACATATATGCGTCTTCCACACACTCAATGCAAAGAATCTTTTAAAGTCAGAAAATCCCCAAACAAAGAAAAACTCTTCTCACGAATGCCCGCATTTACAAAGTCATCCCCGAATTTCGCAAAACCACATCCCATCCGTTGGCTTGATTAAAATACAAATCGAGGCTTCGCAGCAGATGACGCCGCTTTATTAATTGGGCTTATCGGACAAAATTGCGTCAGCTTACCGAAAGCCACTCGGGAAATTTTCAGTGTACTTCGTGTTCGTATTTCGGAACAATACGCGATTCGTGAAAAAACGGATTTCTCCAGCGGTTGCCTACTTTAGATGCAATCGAGGAAAATCCCGGCGTTTTACGACTGTATTTTTGGTGCCTGGAGGACGACTTTATGCCCGGAATATGCTGAATGAGCTCGCGGCAAGGAAACTCCAGACCGCACTTACTTTCTATGCAAATCGTGGGAGCAAGAAATAATGACAACTTCAGTTTGCCGGCATCGATCCGCAGGGCTCGCCAGGGCTTTTTTCTACTCGCTTTGCCTCGTTCATATCGCATTTTGGGGTGACACTTGTTAAGCCCCGCGTTCCGTAACTCGTGAACCCGTAATTACCGGTTTAAAATTCGCGCTCCATGGATGTTTGCCATGTCAATTTTCGGGGAAAACTTTTTCTACGCGCGCCAATTAGCGAGTTGGCGGAGTATAAAAGAGGTGGAATTCAATGATCTATCGAACTTTATCCGAACGTTGGCTTTTCCGCATTATACGCTGGGTCAAATACACTTCAATCAATTTACCCTACGGCCTGGAAATAATTTTCAATCAAATTTTGAGTCGAATTAATTTGCTGCGGTAACTTTCAATCAGGGAATAAAATCCAGAGGGATTTTGGGGCGCGTACCGAGCGTTGATTGCGGGCCGATTTTTCGTTATTTACTTTTCGATCGACGGTTTCCTTTTTATTAATGTACGTTCGTGCGTTGTTTTGGCATCAGTGAAATTTCATGAGAAGCATTGTTCAAACTTTTTACTCGTAAGCTGAATATTGAATGATATCAAGTTTTGAAAACCAGCATCCAAACTCAATAAGTGTGTGTGTAGTAGATAGTCTATGGGGATTCTGGCTCCCCACGATCCTTCTTTAATCAATGAAATTCTATAATTTAATAAATTTGGAAAAATTCACAAATGTGTGAAATTATAAGCAATTGTAAAAAATTGAACAATTATCAACAATTTGATGACGTGGAAATAATAAAAAATATGATGAAATTGAGAAGATTTTTTTTTATTTGATAAAAATGTAAAAAATTCCAAAATATATGTTATTCTATGTAATCTTTTTGAATGTATCCAATTCTTGAATATCTCTGAAATTCTTTATTTTCCCAAATTTTTCGAAATTTTTTCTCGATTTAATCAAATTTGTTGTTATTTTCGAGGATTGTATCAAATTTATAATTTCATAATAATGAAGAATTTGTCATAATTTCACAGTTTTTTGAATTTATTATCAACCCCCCACTACTGGTTTTATGATCAGAGGAGGAGTGGGGGTTTTGGGATAAATGCAATAAACTGTGAAATTACGGAAAATTCTAGATGATTGAAAAATCATGAATTTGATGAAATCGTGGTAAATGATAAGAAATATGATGAAATCGAGGTGAAATTTTGAATAATTTCAGAACATATGAAAAAATTTCAGAAATATTTAAGAATTGAATATGATAATATTTTTATGAAATAACGTATATTTTAAAATTGTTCAGATTTTATCGAAATTTTCATGAACTTTCTCAATGTCATCATAGTTTTTATCATTTCACGGAAGTCGTCATATTTTCAATAATTTTTTTATGTTCTACAATTGTTTATAATTTCACACTTTTTTGGATCTTTCCTGAATTTATCAAATTATAAAATTTTCTCGGTTGAAGGAAGAATGGGAGGAGTCAGAATCCCCATAGACTATCTACTTGTGTGTGTGTGGGAGGGAGGGAGGGGTATAACAAGACAACAAAAATATCTTCGAAAGTTAAAACGAAGACCTTGAATTGATCGACGGCTATGTTCTTAACAAGTACAATAATATTAGTACTTATTCAATAGCACGTAATATAAAACAGACTTGCGCCCAACTTCCCCTAACCCCTCGCTCATCTGTCCAAGTCTCAAATTGGAACAGAACGAGGTCAACGAAATAATCCTCGACGTCCACCCAAAAAATATCCCGGAATAAATAACCGTCGTCTAGAGCGCGCTAACGATAAGGCTGTAATCTTACACGTCTCCCGCGAACTGTCTTTCCCGTCGAGTCACGTTTACGTCTGTTTGCCCGCTTTATTGCGCGTCCTGAAAGAAAATCTCGATAGACGGATCAACAGGGAGAAAGAAGCAGACGCGAACGAGACGTCCTCAATGCGATCGAGGAGGGTCGGTTCGTGTACGCGAATGAATAAGTGATATTTATCGACTCGACTCGCCCTCCCCGGCGATTAATTTGCACAAACAAATTGGTCCAATAACGTCATCCCGGGATGTTTTCCCTCTAATGAGGCCGTAAGCGCTCCTGGTCACGGAATCCTTACAAACTGCTCGGAGATATTTTCTTACACGCGAACAGGTTACGCCGGAGATGAGTCGCCGAGTCGCTTGTGGAATCGTAAACTGGTGGATATTAAACTTTCGCAATCCCGGGCGGACAGACAAGAGCTTATGATGATTAGATGTAACTGGATGATGCGCGACAGATATAGCGGGATAACAGGGGATGCGAGGTTTCTCAAGATACGTTGGGGCGGCGTTAACAGTTAAAGGCGTCGTTAAATCGGTCAAGCTTACTCACATGCTAGATTGCTTTTTGCTCTGACTCCGTCTCGGAATTGTTTGTTGGAAGTTAAAACTTTCGGGGATGATTTCTTTCCAGTTGATGTGGATGGAAATATTAATTACAATTCAGGATGTTTTGAATTTTCTAATCCTTTTCTGAGAATCGAATTATCGACATTCCCACTAGTACAAGGTGTGTTTCAAAAGTTTCTAGACTTTCCAAAAAAAAGACAACAAATAATTATTGTTGCAAGATTTATTTATTAACTCAGAATAATCCCCTTCCGAGTCAATACAGAGTTTAGCGCATTCGAAAAGCATATCAAATGACTTTTTTAGTTCGTTAGCCGGAATCATCTTCAAAATCGCGGTCGTCGCTGTTTGGATGTGCTTAACGTCCTTATAACGCTTTCCTTTCATCGCCATATGCAATTACCAAATAAAAAGAAGTCACAGGGAGCCATATCAGGTGGAGACGGTGAGTGATTGATGGTTGAAATGCCGTTTTTGATCAAAAAATTGGTCACTAATGTCGATCGATGAGACGGCGTATTATCATGCAACAAACGCCAGCTTCCACTTTCACGATATTCAGGCCGCACACGACGAATACGGGTGAGC
>JAPYZK010002689.1:0-18238 GCA_030522785.1 Platygaster equestris | reverse complement strand
CCATGATTATGTGTTAGCTGTTCCTACATGGGAACTGCGGGTGGATGGTAACGTGTTGGTACACCTGGTAAAAGATAGAGGTATCTTTTTTTTGCCACACGTGATTCTGTTGTTCGATTCCTACTGTCGATTTTTTCGGAACGGCTTATGGTTAAGTCGTAATAGCAATTGATTTTTTTGTTTTTTGCGTGAAATTCCATAAAGATATTTTGCAGCACTCGCCGATTGCTGCTCAGAACTATTTTTACTCAATTTTTTATTATTTCATCCAATACTCTGTAACAATTTTAACAATTTGTCGTGTTATGATGGATGTAAAATAAAAATTATTGCCAGCATTCCCAATTCTTAATTTCCAGTTGTAATATTTTTGGAAGGTTCGAAACCAAACGAGCACTTCTTTCTCGCAAGCGCTCTGAGGATAGGTGGGAACTATATAAGGAATTTCCGTACTATATATATTATCGGGCGACTTGTTGTAAGTCGTCCACCCGCGCATGGCGCACATGTCAGAAGTCTAAACCTATTGGTCACCGGTACATAGCGACAAGCGGGACTATAACAATAGGACTTCCCATGATTAATGTGTTAGCTGTTCCTACATGGGAACTGCGGGTCGGATGGTAACGTGTTGGTACACCCGGAAAAAAATACATACATATATATGGTCTTTTTTTTTGGAGAAAGGAAAAAAATTTTTTGAGCTACTTTAGGCAAAAGTCGCTAAACTAGACATTTACCGAATATTTTTTCATCATTTCAGTTTTGTATAGAAAAATGGAAACAGGGGTATGCATACATTTTATTTTCAGTGGTCAATTGTAATACCACAACTTTGTGTAGGAACGGGGATAAGACGGATTCAAATAATTATTGTTCAAGTAGCAAATCAGTGAAATATCCAGACTTATACAAAACTCATCACTTCATTTCCCATATACACTACTATCACAAAAAATTGTAGATTACTATAGGTACTAACGTACAATAGTATGCATAGCCTTACTCTTACTATTGTGTAGTTTACTTTTTGATTTGCTCTTTCTGTTACATATGCGAAGTCGAAACCGAATGAAACGTGATACAATTTTATTTTTAATGTTATGACACTTTTCGAGTGAACTACAAGAAATCGAATTGAATTTTTGCTCAAGGAACTTAATTACACGTACTGTACCTAAAGTTCGGTAATTTTTGAAAATATGGAAAATGATGTCGAAAAAACAATTCCATTTTGAAAAAAAATTCAAAAACTTCGTCAGTCACGAAAAAAAAGCGTTTTTACACGAAAACGGTTATGCGAAAAACTAAATCAGCATATCTTGTTAATGGTTTGTGATGTTTCGAGCCTGCTGATTAATTAATAAATTCCCCAACTGTCGTGTTATTATTACCAACTCAAATTAAGAGAAGATTTACATGCTGCACATTTTTACCTTATTTATTTTCTGCATTGCAAGGAATGTCGAGAAACACACACGCGACAATCAGTGTAAAACAGTGGCTGAGTGGTAAACACCCTCTAGACGACACTGGTCAACACTGGTCAATGCTATATCGAAAAGCTACCCACTTATAAAAAAATTGATACGTTTGATCGGTCGGATTTCAAAACAAGTGAAAACAAGCCTATCTTTATTGTGATTGTTAACTTTTGTTCCTTTTGTTTGTTAGTTTTTTTTTGTTTTTTTTACACTAAACCTATTCCGGAATCAAATCAAACCAAATTAGCCAATAAATATATTATTTTTCTTTATTTGTAAACAGTTTCTGAAACAAGAAATCATGGCTAACGAAAAGTGCGAAGTTCGTTTTACGGGAGAAGAAAAGGTAATCATAAATTTCCATTTTCCTGATATCATAACAGAGGTTTTGCCCACGTGTTCGATTTTATTTGACCGATTGTTTAATTAGTGAGTTTTCGTCCAAGACAATGTAAGCAAATATAAATGTTGAAAAATAATGAACTTTTGACACTGCATAATTTTTATGAACAAGAAAATACATTGAAACAAAAATTTTTCCATTTTTATGTGTTTTAATTAATATATAATTTATTATGGTTTTTATAGGGAAAAGGTCTGTTCGCTTGTCGACTCTTGAAGAAAAAAGAAGTAATATTTGAAGAAGAACCATTAATATGTTGTCAGTTTGCATGGAACATGGAATATGGTTACTTGGCATGCGACTATTGCATGCGAGCTCTGGAAACTGCAGAGCAAAATGCACGTCGTTTGACCGGAAAATCGGATTTGGTTTTACCTTTTCCAGAAGAGTGCGAGACAGAAGTATATTTGATAGTTGAATGCGAAGAATGCGGGACGAAATTCTGCAGCGTTGAGTGTAAAACCAAAGCTTTTGAAAAGTAATCAAATTTCGCAACTGATACAATTATTATTCATTATATCTTTGATAGTATAGTATTCTAGATAGCAAAAATCAGTTTCTAATTATGAAGCTTTTCAGGTACCATCAAACTTTATGTTTGCACAGCCGAGAAAAAGATCTGAACCATCCTTTGGTCATTGCCAATGAAATTTGGAAGCAAATGCATTACCCGCCAGAAACAACAAGTGCAATGTTACTTGCAAGAATGGTCGCTCTCGTGAACCAAAATCCGAGCACCAAGGAAATAATTGAAAAATTTTGTCATAAAACGACCAATGAAAAGCAGGACTTTGCACACAAGTTATTGGGAGCGGAATTTTCAAAAAATATTGACGTTATCAGGGAACAATTAATGACTGCCTTGAATATTGAAGCTGTTCCAGAAGTATACAACAATTGTTGAAATTTTTGTTTCACTTTGTACACTTCTATTATTTTTTAGTTTGTTTCATTTTCCATGTGTGAAATTTCAACTTGAAATAAAAAAATAATAAGTTATAAAAAATCTTTCAACTAATAATGAATGAATAAGTCAACAATCACAAAAATTAATTTTTGGAACCACTTGCAAACTGTTTAATTGTCACAGTTATAATTTTATTTGAATTTAGCATTTTTTTACAATTGTTTCAATTTTTCATTGATGGTATTAATATTTTGTGCATCAACAACAAAGTTTTCCCTTCATTTTAGTGGTTTACACCTGATGGATTCAGAAAGCTTTTAGCTTTAGTGGGTACAAACGGACAAGGAATTGGTTCCTCAGCTTTGGCTCAGTGGGCACACAATGTATTCAAAGTACTTCCATCATGGCCAGAAGCAGAGCAGACAGAAACTGAGAATTTTATCTCCAAAATGTACGAAGATATGGAGGAAGGTATATTAACAACCTTTTTCAGTATAATATCTTGTTTTTAAAGATCACAAAATTGAAAACGTGTGCTATGAAAAATTTTTTAACACTATAGAAAATGACTTGTCAAAAAAATCTAGAATTGATAAAATGTTTGATGACGTATAAAATGAAAAAAGTACATCACGCCAATTTACACTTGAGCTAAAAATGGAATTTGTGTATTCAAACATTTCTGTTCAGTGTTTGATGACTAATTTTGCAGTCTCCATCTCCAAGTAAAAAAAAATTGGTTGTTTCTTTTTTTGAATGTTTTTTTGAAATGAAAATGTCTAAATTTGCATTGAGTTATATCAATCTTAACTTGGTACATTCTTAAATTATTACATTAGAAAATGTTTAAATTATTAGCATATAACTATTATTCATCTCGAATTCTTTTATTCAGTTGTTGGTCAATTTCTGAACAACGAAGGCTCTGGTTTGTACGTTCTGCAATCTTCGGTGAACCACAGCTGCAAACCAAATTCCAAAATTACTTTCGTTAGTGGAAATAGTACTTTGTCACTCAAAGCAACGCGTGACATTCTACCGGACGAAGAAATCTGCATTTCTTATTTGAGTCATTGCCAACTGAAGATGAGTCGACATAATCGACAACAAATTTTAGCTGAGCAATATTTGTTTCGTTGTCAGTGCGAAAAATGTTTGTTGCAAACGGATAATTCGGATGAAACATCTGAAGATACAGATGAAACTTCTGAAGATACAGACGAAACTTCTGAAGATGAAGATGACAATATGAGTGACTGATCAGTGTGATAAAAATAATTGATGATTTACTTTAAAGGCATGAATTTTAGAGAGAAGAAAAAGATAAAAAAAATGTACTACATTTTGTTGCTTGGTCGAAGGAAAATTTGTCATTGATTTTTTTAATTTTGTATGGGTATGATTTCGTAAGATCATAGAAGAGGATTTTTTGTAGATTAATGCGCAAAATGTTTTCCATACTTTTTGAAATAAATGATATATATGCCAAACTTATACTGTCATTTTTCCTCTACCAATAAGCTTCATGAAGATAGTTATGTGAAAAGCAAAATTTGTTACTTGAAATGTTGAAACGTTTCTAATTTCATGTTGTAAGTTTCCAAATTTTCGATGTTTTGAATTTTAACCAACAATTTTCTATTTTCATTTCTTCAGTTACAAAAACTCGTGTTCAACTTTTTGTCATTTGAATTTTGTAATTTTGGGTGATTTCCCATACAAAATTAGACATGTGTTTTAGTTGTATAACACTTTATTTTAACTTAGAATACTGTTCACTTTTTCAACGTAATCTGCGTTTTTGCATTAATCATGAAATCTTGAATGTAAGATGGTATTGGAGTCACGAGAATGTTTTTCTCTGCCAATACTGGAAGCGTACCCATGGCATTTTTACCCCATATATTCATACTGTAAAAAAATGTTGATTAATCTCAAACTCCTAGTGGACTTTGATTCGTTATGACAAGTTGAATACTTACACCACTTTCATCTCGAATTCCTCTGGATTGTCCTTACGCATGTTGTTGAAAACGAAATTGTCTGATTTCACTTCTATGTTTTCCAACTTCACTGGTTTATTGCCCATGCAATCTTTCACAAATTGTTTCCTCTGCCTGTGCATAGTGGCATCAACTCCTCGATCACTGAAACATAATTTGCAATGTCATACATCAAAAATAATTAAAATATCATCATAATAATTACCATACGTTTCAAAACAACTAATTTTTCTATCGCCATGGAAAAAACTTCCGTTTCCTCCACAGCGCAATTTAAAAACGATGTTTTCCAATTCAAATCCAGAATATAAATAAGCCATCTTGATGATTTGTCAAGAACTCATGTAACCAGATTCTGATATTTACTTTATGATAGGCCTGGTGTCCATTTCTTCAGGCACGTCGCCTCCGGGAACAGTCTGGCTTTCTTTGCAATCCAAAATAGTCAAAAGGGAATCCAAACTTTTTCCTTGCAAGGGAAATTTTTTTGTTTTTGTAAAATGCATAGTCTCCACAATTGCTTTCAACAATAAATCGTGTGTTCGATCAGTAGAGACAAAAAAGTAGTTTTTCTCAGGGAACAGGGCAAAATATATCATCAGTAGAGATTTCCTTTTGTTATCTTGGAAGCAAAGAAAAATCGAGTCGTTGTAAGTCGTGGTGTCGAAGTTGAATAGAATGTTTTCCCTCTTCAAAATCCTGGCGAGTCGTGTGTGAATCATCTTCTCGTCCAAAATCATGATTCCTTCATCAGTAGGGTGCCTCAAGCTGTAAGTGTGCCAATTTTTTGACGATGGGTGGCGACTCACTTCTGTTGAATAATTTGTTTTTTAATTTACTCTATGTATTTTTTTAAAAAATTTAAAATTTGAGAATCAACAGCTTTCATTATTTTTGGAATTAATTTGCAACAAATTCGAAAGATTGAAATAAATGTAGAGTGAAATATAAAATCTTTCACTTGTTCCTTTTTCTTAGCATTTTCGAATTTTTTAATATGATTAAAATGGTTTTAACTAATTTCCAAGTTATGACATGTAAAAATGTGCATCAGCATGTTTAAATTTTTGAATTTCTCAGATTTGTCAATGACCAAATGTCAATTTTGGGATTATTGAATCCCAAACATTTTAAATTTGGAATTTTCAAATTTTCTCAATTTGGATTCGCAGATTTTTAATAGTGAATTATATTTCCGGATTCGAATATTTTGAGTTTTTTGAAATGCAGAATAATTATAGCTAAGAGTTTTTAAGTTTGAAAACTAAATTTCAAACCTATTGCGAAAGTTTCATCAAAATTTAAAGAATCGTGTGAGAAATCACAAAAATGTATTCTGCCAATGTTTCAAAAAATTTATCATTATTAAGACCATTTTCGAATTCATGAACTATTTCTAGTAGGGTTCAAAATAGTTACCGAGTAGCTCCAAGCGCAACAATCGTTTGAGTAAAGTTTTTTGACCAAGATTCAATTCCTGGAAAAAAAAGATATACATATTTAATCAGTATACATTTGGTATAAATAAGTTGAATATATGATATTAAAATATTCATTACACAAACCTTTACACACTTGCTCATCCACACTGCTACATTTTTTCGAGATAAGCGTAAGTTGTTCTTGACGACAGCTTTTTTGACATTGCCCCAAGAAATTTCAGGAAAATAAGGCATTACGTCTGTTTCAAACTCCTGAACTTCGAATTTGGACATTGCCTGAGTCAAACGTTTTTCAATTTGTTTAACTGGAACATGATCAAAAAATTACTTTTGTGTCGCCTTGTTGCACCAGCTATAATAATCAACACTTGTAATGAGAAAAAGTTTGCATTTTGATGTTTCCAAATTTAAAAAATTTTTAATTTTCAATTGTCTTCTAGAAATCACTGTGAGGGCAAATTTGAAATTTATTACTTTATTATTAGACATTTCACATTTCGACGTCGAAATAACAATTTTTGAATTACAAACGTAGCATTACGGAATTTTCAACTGATTAAATAATTAAAAAACTCAAAATAAACATACCTGGCGCCATTTCACTTCAATGTTTGGTTTCAAGCAGTGATTTGGCCTGTATGAAATACAAATATAAGAAAAAGTTGGAGAACTTCCTTTCGGCCGCAATTTCTCCTTTCGAAACGAACTTTACGGGTATTTTAGGAATTCTGTATATCGATTTAGCGAGATTCTGCTAAGCCGGCGTCCTGTTTTTGTCGTTGACAGTCGTTGATGCACGTTGATATGTTTTTATCAGTTTTTATTGACTTTGTGTACTTCAAACGCTTCAAACAACTTTAAATCAACGGCCGCCAAATATTTTTTGTCACTGGAATTCACTGGAGTGGAATGTCACTTTTTGTATTGTGAATCAGGGCTGCCAATTCCAAACAATAGAGAGAGAGGGGTAAATGACAATTGATGACAATTGACTGAACTGCCAAATTTGCAACACAGTTTGCAGAGACGAAGCTGACGAAGATGGAGTTCTGAAAAAATGTAAAGAAAGCAAAGGACAGCAAACAGCAGCAAAGAGCTGAGTAAAAGGGAAGCATCGTTCACTAATGTCACTGTTCAATCGTAGTCAATCGTAGTAAAACATTCAACAAAACTGATTAACTGAACAAAACCGCCAAAAACGAAGACTGATCAGGACGCCGGTTGAGCGAAACTGGAAAACACAACTCTCAAAAACATTCGTGACCTTCATCACGTTTGTTTTACGGGTTCTGCCACGTTTCCGAAAGAGAATTCGCGGCTAAAAAAAAGCCGTCGGTGTGTCGAAAATATGGAGTCCGTAGGGGAGCCGGAGCACAATGTGCTCGAAGATTTACTTTCGCCCGAAGAAAGATCGCAAGTCCCCGAGCCAATCCTCAAGAAAATAAAGGACATCTTGGATGACAAAAACAGCAAGATCGTGACCCAGAGAGCCTTATTCGAAACGAAGCGACGAGAAAGCGGTAAATTTGCATTATTTTAAATTCCGTCCTCGGGTTCAAAAGCGTAACATAAAAATTGTCAAAAGTGTAAGCGAAGGTTATCATTTTGTGTAAAATGAAGGTGAAAGTCGCCACAAAAATTTCTGACCCAACCTAGCCTAAGACGGGAACTTTTAATTACAAATCATATTAATTAGCCATCAAAGAATCATTTTATTTCTATGAATTCAGTTTTTATTTCATAGGAGAAAAATGATGAAAAATTTTTATAATCTGTGAAATAAGGTAATTTTTGTAATCTGGAAAATTTAACATTTCAAATTTTATAATTCCAGTTTTTCATGAATTACCAATTTTTCAAAAATTCAAATTTGAGATGTGAAAAATTTTCAATTTTCACCTTGAAATCTTGGATTCTATATTTTGGCTGAAACATTTCAGAAAATTCATATTAGTTTACTGAACGAAACACAATTTCTAAATTTGTAAATTCTGATTTGAAAAATCTAAATTGCAAATTTTGGAAACTGGAAATTTTGATTTGAGACAATTGAAAAAAAAAACTGCAAAATTGCAGTACTTGTTAAAATTGATCAAGTATAACATTCTGTAGGCATCTCTGAATTTCTGGAAAAAATCAGCTTATTCAAATTTTAGAGTAAAACATAGTCAATTGAATGCAACTCAAAATAAAAACAATTATGCATCTGTTTAGAACAAATAGTGAACATTAAATTGATAACTGTCTAATGAAATTAATCTAATTAAACATAAATACACAAAAAGTTTTATAAATGTCAACTATGTAATCTCTTCAACATCTAACAGATTTTTGAATAACTTGAATAATTTATACTTGAACTTTTTGAATAACCAAAACTTCAACTTTTCAGAAGAAAAATTTAAAACTCTGGAAGAGAGTTTTGCTACCCAAAAACATGAATTTGAACAATGTCAAGAGAAGTTCAAAGAAACTACTAAGTACAGCAACGAATTGGAAAGCAAATACAATGAAGCTCAGAAAGCAATTTCCAAGTGCCAAGAAACGGTTATTAGGTAAACAAAAGGTTTCACTTCATAAAAATATTGTATTGTTCATACGTTGCTGATTTGTATGACAAAAATAATTTTTTCTCAGGCTGGAACGAGAAAATGTCGAATACAGGAAACAAAAAGACGAAGCTATCGATGAACAAAATTTGCTCCAGTCTCAGGTCACAAGAAGAGAAAAAGAGCTGGAACATTGGCGAAACGAAATCGCTACTATAGGTACCCAACTGAAAGCGGCGATAAGTGCGAAACATGCGGCGCTTGCTGACAAAGGAGAAGTTGAAAGCCGCAAACTGGATTTGGATTACAAGTTAATATTTCACTTATGCTATATTTTCAACACATGTATTTTTATTCTCAAATTTTCTAGCTTTGCTTATTCAAATTCTGAATGTTCCCAAATGTTCTGTACTTCAGTCTTCATATTTTTACATGAAAACTTGATGTCAAAGATTGTAAATCAACAAGTTTTCAATTTAGAACTCAGTTTTTCAAACTTTTTTGACACATTCGAATTCTAAAGTTCAAATGTTCAAACTTGTGCATCGAAATATACATAATATTTGTCATTTTCTGATTTTCGAATGTTTCCAAATGTTACCCGTTTATTGATTCCCTTTTCATTTTATTATTTTTAGAGAAAAGCGCATGGCGCAAGAAAAAGGCCTTTTGATGCAGCAAATATCGGGTTTGGAGGAAGAACTATCCAAACGAACCGCCGAACTCCAATCCCTGAGGTTTGAAACTTCATCATGCATTTTGTTGAAGGACACTCGTCTCCAGCAATTGGAAAAAGAGCTGGAAATCGCCAATTCGAATATGACACAGCTGCGCGAGCTGAACGCGACCTTCCACAGTCGCTGTGACACGCTCGCTCGAAAACTCGATGAACAACGGAATCACGAACTTTCCATGCACTCTTCGTACCAGGAAGAAGTCGCGTCCCAGAAGAAAGTGGTGGCGCTTCACCAAAAACTGGTGGAAGAAACCAATGCAAAAGACGAAGAATACAAAAACGCCATCAACAAACTCGAGGAAATGCTGAAAGAGTCGGCGGATACGTACAGCGCTTTGGAAGAACAGATGAACGAGATTACGATGGCTCATCAACAAGAGAACGAGGAAAATCAGAAGATGGTGGAGGAACTGCAGAAACAGTTGGAGTCGGCTAATAAATTGTTGGACGAAACGAATGATGGTTTGTGGAACGACTTTTTTCAGTCAACGAACCGAGAGTTTTTGAATTTAAAATTCTGTTACAAAATTTTAAACTTTGAAACAGTACGGTTTTTAAAACTTCGGAAGTTCAACAAACTAAGAACTTTGAATTTGTTTCAAATGAAAAAATGATATTTCTTATAATTTGTTGATCAAAAAATGTAAAAAAAATTGAGTCATTGAATTTTCAAATGTTTAAGATTACATGAATTCACAGAAAATTTGAGTTCATGCATATTTTTTCCTAAAAAGATTAATGATGTGCCTGAAGTTCCAAACGATTAAATGGTAACATGAAAAAATTCCAAATTTCGAAAAAATACGATTTTCTTCAAAATGTTAATTCCTACAAAAAAGTATTTCTAGTTTGATAACTTAAAAATTTTAAATTGTAGGCAGTTGTAAAAAATGTTGGTCAACTTTTTTAGTATCATGTATATTTTCTGGAAATTCCAAATAATATGTACAAGTTGGAAAAATTGTTCAATGCTGAATGCTTTTTTGGAATGATTATAATTTTTTTGAAATGCTCAAATTGGTCGAGTTCTGGGATATGTGTTTTAATAATATAATGAATATTTTTAGAAACTCGAATGGATGAATTTGACAAATTTTTTTATTTTTAGAGCGATTGAACCAAGCGATTGAGCAGTTAGCACCAACGGCGGCGGTTGCCAACCGTGTACTGAAGAGAGGCATGAGTTTGACCCAAATTTACACGCAATACATCGAGGTCAGCAACGCCTTGACCTTGGCTGAGGAAGAGAATGCGAAACTCCAGGCCAATATTGACGCGATTGTGGGAGAATTGCAAAGGAACACCCCGATTCTGATGCAAAAAGAGCGCGACTATGAATACATGAAGGCCAATTTAGCTGATCTTTCTGTCAAATTTGAAGAGCTCATCAATGAAAACAACATTTTGCAGAAAAATGCGGACGAATCTAAGAGGATTGCCAAATTCCACGCCGACAATAACAAAAAATTGGAGCGTCAAGCTTCGGCTCTGGGTAGTCAGGTACATACATTTAAAGTCAAACTTGAAGACGTGCATTCGTGTATTAATAATATCAAGTAATTAGTCTGAGAAAATTTTTATAAGACTGGAAAATAAGTGAATATCTATGACTTTTTGAAAAAAATTTCGAAATTTGATGGTAAAAATTTATTCTGTAAAGATTTTGGATGGGTATTTGTACCAACTGAGAATTGAAATTTTTTGGAAAATTCAGTAATAATTTATGTTTGGTGCAATTACATGTATTTTAATTTTTTTGTGATTAGGTTTGCTTCCTGTTGAAACAAATCCAAGGAAATTACTCCCACTCTGATGCTCTTGATGACGATGACGACGACTTTGACGAAACTTCGGAAATGCCCTCTTCAGAAATTATTAAGAAGAAACTGGTAACATTCAAGAACATTGAAGAATTGCAGCAAAACAATCAGAAACTGTTGTCAATCATCAATGCTTTGACAGAAAAACAGGAAGAAATTGAAAAAGCGTATAGTGACATCACTTCTGGTTTAATGAAAGAGAGACTTGGAAGGTACTTTCTTTTTTTGAATTTGAATGATTGTACAATTACATACATGTATTTTTACAAAATTGATTATTTTATTTAGTTTGAGAAAAAATGGTTGTACATTGTTTCGTAAAGAGCTACATTTTTATTGTTGATAGTTTTTCAAAAATTGTGAATGACTTTGAAAAAGTAAGTGCTAAGATAATGTAAAAAACTTGGTTCCCGTACTGAAACTTTTATTCAACTATGGAAAAACCTAAGAAAAACATAGAACTTAGACACCCTAAACAAGAATGTTTTTTTTTTTTGTAAATAATCCAGATATCTCTTCAAAAAATTCTTTGAGACGTTATTTTGTGATTTAGAATGAAATTTTCGTAGAAATCAAAAATTCCACTCCACTCAGTCGACGCTCGATTTTTTCGTCAAGATGCCTTTTTCCAGAAAAAGATTTTTTATTTGGTTTCAGATACGAGGAAGAAATAGTTTCTTTGAGAGCTCAGCACGAACAACAAATGAAAATGTTGGAAAACTTGGCGAAACAACGCGACATGTACAAATCGATGTGCCAGCAATCGGATTCGTCGATGAACAATACTTCGATCGAAGAAATGAACGACTCGAAATCAAGCTCCAAGAATCAGACCGTCCAACACAACAAACGCTTGAAAGAGCTGGAAAAGAAGTTGGCCGAAGCTGAAGCCAAATTAAAGCTAACCACGGAAGAATTTGAGTGTTACAAAAAAGAAAAAGCCTCTTACGAACGTATGCTCAATGAAGAAATCGAGCGTCTTCGCAAAGACGCAGAAGTCAGTTCTGTGCGTTGCTGTAGATCCAAGAGCCAATTGGATTCAACGCTGGAGAAATTCCTTTTGTTGCAAACCAACGTCGCATCGTACAAAATGCAAATAAAGTCGTTGGAAGAAAAAAACAACGCCTTGACCCTGACAATCGGTAAAAATGATTCATTATGATTAAAAGTATTAACATTAGACGATAGTGAGATGAACATAATTTACACAAATTATAGTTATGCATTAGGTATGACAAGTTACAATAACACAAATTCAAAATGTTGAAAATTTGTTAGATATTTGTCAGAGAATGATAATGATTGGAAAAAATTTTTAATTTGTGGTACTTCGATGCCATTTTGGCATTATGTTGATTTATTTAGTCGTTTAGGGCTGGATAAACAATTTTTATTTATCTCTGGGGGGAGGGGGGTGATTTTTAACATTTTCATTATCAAAATTGGACCCAAGCATAACATTTAAATTGGAAACTTTCATGTTTCAGGAAAATACGAGCACAATTCGTCGGTATTACGAGAACAAGCCATGAATACGAATAGCAAATTGTCGCAGGCGCAAGTGGAGCTGGAAAATTTACGACGCGAACGGCAGATTTCGCAGGATACCGAATCGCGATTGCTGAAAGAGCGCGAAGTTTTGATGCGAGAACGTCAAACTCATGCTTTTCTAATGACGAATGTCGAGTCAATAAAAGCGAGCGTGGAACGTTCTCGTGCCGAAAACGAAGTACGCGCGGAGCAACGTCTGGACGACGTGACCCGGGAGTGCGCCGCCTTGCGACGACGACTCCAAGAAGAACAAGATCGCTTCCGAGAGCTCGTCAGCGATCTCCAAAGGCAAACGAAAACCGCTACTGAACGGTTGGAGGAGGAACAAAAAATTGCTGCCCAAGCACGCAGTGACCTTGAAGAATTAAGGGAATCCGAAATTCAAAAGCCGGGCGAAGGTGATTTTTTTTTTTTTTTTTTTTTTGATAGCAAATTTTAAAATTAATACGAGGCTAGATTTTTTTGTGAGTAAAATTGCACAGAATTCGTAGCCACGTTGAGAAATTTCCTGTATATTTGGTGAATTGAGAAATTCTTCTTTCAAATTTTATGCGTTGTTTTTTTTATACTGCATTCCAGTAATTTTTATCAATAAAAGGTTTGTTTTTTCTTATAAAAGATTTTAAAATCTATATTGTGAATTTTGAAATTATAAACATTGTAGATTCAGATAAATATTGAAGTTTCAACATTCCAAATTTTGAAATCCTCAATTTTAATTCGAAGATTTGAATAGTAAAAAATTCAAGTTTGAAAATATGAAATTTCGATTTGAAAATATTCAAAATTTCAATAGATGAAAATGTAAAAACTGATATTTTAGAATTTCGAAAAAAAATCGTATTTACAATCCATCTATTATAAACATCTTGCTTTTGTCTATCACTGGTGAAATTTTGATTTTATTTCTTTTCTTCAATAAATCATATAAACAATTCCACTGCTGTATCTTTCAGCTGACGAAAACACAGCCAAAAAAGTCAGCGAATTGGAGCTTCAATTATCCCTGAGCAAAGCAGAAGTTCGCTCTATGAAAAGTCAAATACAAACTTTGGAACAACAAAGCCGACAATATTGCGACATCGCTGAAGGTGCCGAAGCACGATTGCACGAACTCATGGAACACGCCAACAAAGCGAAAGAAGATTTGGAGAAAGTCTTGCAAGATACTCAAAATGAATTGGACGCGACGAGAAAAAGAGTTCAGTATTTGGAGGACGAATTGGCCAAAGTCGCCAGCGGTCAACAAGAGCACGCGTCGGAGTTGCGCGAAAAATTGTACGCCGCCGAAAGAAAATTAGAAAATTTCGAGGAGATAAAATCGCAATTGGAAACACTCACGGCCAATCACAAGGAGGTTTCGGAGGCCGCGAGACAAGCCGAGGAAAAATACACGCGTGAAGTGCAAGCGCATACTGCAGATCTTCAGGTATTATTTCAGATGAACTGAGAATTAAAGCGTTTAAAATGTAACATTTGCAAGTTGCAGGTGATGGATAGAAGCATTAAAAGTTTGATTTTTAGTTGAGAAAGTTATTTACTTTTATATTATTGAACAATAAAAATCTGAAAGTTTTGTTGTGGAAAAAAATGGTGCTGAATTCATAGTTGAAATTTTTTGATGATTCAAGTATGAATTAGTGTATTATTTACTTCACAATTTGAATTTGTGAATTTGAACATAATTCTTAGAATTAAAAATAAAAAAATTCAGATTTGAGTATGTACTTTTTTTATTCGTAAATTTGAAAGTTGAAGATTTTGAAATGAAAATGTGAAATTTTGGCATTTTTGGACATTGGCATATTTTGTACACTCCAAATTGAAATATTTTGATTTTTGAACGTGTCTGGAAAAATTAATTCTGACATTTGTAGAACTTTGATTAACTAATTTGAACATTTTCAAGTAAATGTAAAAAACGTTCAAACTGTAAAAGTTTAGATTTCCTACTTTTGAATTCGTGCATTTTGAAATTCAAATATTTTGATCTAAAAATTCGAACATCTCAATTTTTTAGATACTTTAATCGGTACACAGATTTGAGTATTAGATTTTTTACGACAGCTCCCAATTATTATTTGAGTATTAAAAATTATTGACTGGATATTTTAAGTTTGAACCTCTTATCATTACAGGAATTGGCCTCAGTGAAAGAAGAAAATAATTCCTTGTCGTGCGTCATTCCCGAGCTTCAAGGAGAACGCGACACCGCGATTTCCACCCTCGAGGTCGAAAAAGCCAACATCCAGGAGTACGAAAGACAATCGCGAGCCGAAATTGAGGAATTGCAGAAACGCACCCAAGACTTGGAGGCCCAGAATTCCCTTCTCCACGATCAAATCCAGGAACTCGGCAATCGCCTCGCAACCATGCATGGCCACCCGAAGTCCGAACAAGACGAGGAAGCGCTCGATCGCAGTTTCAGCGCGGTCGAAGAAGATTCAAAATGCTCCGACCAGTTATTGCAGGTCGTGAAGTACCTGCGACGCGAGAAAGATTTGGCCAATGCGAAATTCGAGATGATCAAGGCCGAGAACGTGAGGATGAAGTCACAGGTTGAAATTGCCGAAAAGCGTTTGAAGGACACAGAGGAAGTTTTGAATGTCGAAAGAAAAAAAACGGAGGTCGATAATTTGACGGTTTTCAAACACGCGGAATTGATGGGAAAGATCGAGACGATGAACGCCATGACGGAATCGAATAGGATTTTGAGAGAGGAGAAGGATTCGTTAAGCAACAGGGTCGAGGTTTTGACGGAGAATTTGGAGAGGTTGTCTAACGAGGTTCGGCCTTTGAGGGAGAGGACGAGGGACCTCGAAGCGCAGATGGAACATATGACCCAGGAGAGTACAAGTTTGAAGGTGAGGATACCCGAATGATTCTAGTTATATTATATTATTATATATTGTTATATTATTTATTATTATTCTATTATTTTATATTATTTATTTTCTAGTTACTTTATAAAAACCTTATAAAAAATTTTTATACGGTCAGTTTTATAAAAGTTTTAAAAATTTTGGATTTTTTATAAAATGGTTTTATATGAGTTTTATAAAAAAATTTTTCGTAAAAAAAGTTTTTTTCCAAAATTTTTAAAAATATGAAAAAATGTTCTGACCTTCTATAAGAAAACTTCCTTTTATCAGGGAAGTTTTTTTTATAAAAATATGAAACTTCATAAATGTCGCGTAGTTTTTATAAAAATGAATGTTTTATAAGAAAATTTGAAAGCTTTCAATTATTTTTATAAAAAAACAGATGAACACTATGGAAATTCCGACAGATTTTATAAAAACATTTTTTTTATACAGTTTTTATAAAACCACTCTATAAAAATAGAAAATTTTACGAAACTTGTAAAATCGCCCTTATAATGAACAAATTTTTATAAACAATTTGCTAATTTTATCAAAATTGTGCCTGTTTTTATAAAAACTATAATCACTAGGGTAGTTGATTTTGGCAGACCTAGAGAACCTGGAATACAGAGTTATTATGCACCTGGAAAAACTGAAAATTTACGGGAATTACGTTCTGACACTGAAAAAATGTTGGATGAAGATTTCAAAAATGTTCTATTGAGGATTAATTCGTAAATCAACACTTCCACATTAATTTATCTTAATAAAAAATGTTGGGTAAAAATTCGTCAAATGTGAAATTTTAAAATTTAGTAATTACGGTATTTACGTCTAAAAAATATGTGTCGAAAAAAATGAATGGTGAAAATCCAAACAATTAAAGAACCTTTAATTGAAAACATGTTTTATAAATGTCCATTTTTTTTATTTCCAGGGAGAATGCACGAGATGGCGACAAATGGCCAACTCTTTGATTGAAAGAAGCAACAAAACCAGCCCGGAAGACTGGCGAAGGCTCCAAGTGGAACGCGAAAATCTGAGCAAACTCCTCACTTCAGAACGCGAAATTCACGCCAGACAAGTCGAGGAATTCAACGCTCTGAAACAAGAAAAGTCGAAACTCGAAGAGAATATCGAATCCGTGCGACAACAAATCAAAAATCAGAACGAGCAACACGCTGCCTTGGCAGAAGAATCCAGAAAGCTGAATCAAGATTTGACGGAAGCTACAAATGTCGCAAGCGCGACTGCCCAAGAATTGGCGGACGTAAAGAAAGCTCTTGAGGAAAAAGAAAGTGCCCTCCTCGAATCCAAGAACAAGGAAAACCAGATCAGGAAAATCGCCAAAAAGTACAAAACGCAGTACGAGGAATTGATGAAAATTTCGGAGGAGGAAAAAACTCGGGCGGATGAAAAACCCGTCGTTGTGGACGTTAACGACGAAGAAACCGCTCGAAATGTAGAAGAGCGCGACGAACAGTTGAAGGAAGAAGGAAGACAGGAGGTGAGGCAGGAAAATAAGGAGTTATTGGACAAAATTGCTGAGATGAACGCCACTTTGGCGAACGTTCAGGCTGAGTTGGAAACTCTGAAGAAGGAAAACGAAAGTCTGGAAAAATCCTGCGTCGAGAAGGAGGAGAGGGCGAAGGGTGTTTTGAAAAGTGCTAGGACCAAGATCATGCAACTGACGGAGACGAACAAGGTGATGGTCAAGATCGTTTTTTGGGATTGAAAAAATTGTATTCAGAGTTGTTTTATTTCGTTTCAAAGCATTTTTTAATGTAATATGGATTTTTGTATCACTGATATAATGTTTGGGTAATTTATGAGAATTTCTTAACATTCGTGAATGTTTTTTTGAAATGTTGAAAAACATGCCAATTTGTTTCTGAAAAATGACCTGGAATTATTTTCGAAAATTTGGACTTTCTGACATTTTTATTCCATTTTCAAATTTTTTGAGTTTCCAGAAATTTTATTTTGAATTTGTTTTTCAAAACTGGAGTATGTGCAAGAATTGTCTGAATTATCTGATTAAAATGCTTTAATTTCAAACATTTTTTTATCACAACTCTTATTCCGGTCATTTCCTATTTTGAATTTGCATGTATGGATATGTGGACTTGAAAAATTCTCTTCTACAAAATTTTTGTAAATTTTCAAAATCTTCTAGCATGTATTTGAATTTCTAATATACAAATGTACACCACAAGTTATCAGTTTTTCAAATATTCTGACGTGATACAATACAAAATATATAACTTTCAATACAAATTGTCCCCTTGGAATTTTCTATGCATTCATAAGTTGTAAATTTTTTGACGTTTTAGATGAACACATTTATTCCAAAATTAATGAAAATTTTAGTATTTTCAAATTCGAAAGAAAAATTCGTCCAATATTTTTTGAAAATTGGAAAAAAATATGATCATTCCATTTTTATTTGAAAACGTTTATTTTTATCACTGGGTTGTTG
>JAPYZK010002687.1:0-13447 GCA_030522785.1 Platygaster equestris | reverse complement strand
TACTTGCGTTACGAAGAAATTTTCAAAATTCATTTCTAGAGCGTTTTTGAGACGGAAAATTTATTTTTTGCGATTTGGAAATTGTGTGAGTATTTAGAAAATTTTCAAAATTTATCCAAAAATTCAGAAATGCGGACATTTCCCTGAATTTAAAAATGACTAAAACAATAAAGAAATCACAAATTGTTCGAATTACAACAAAAACAAGTGTTTTCTTTCCGGAAAAATGTTTCAAAATATCATCAAAACTCCCAAAAATTCCCTAAATTCGAACCTTTTCAAAATTTTTCCAAATTTTACAAAAAAACATCACATAAACGTCAGACTCGTCCAGCTAGAGTGGTCACTCGAACCCAAAATTATGTAATAATTCTAAAATTTACCTTCAATCTAACGAACACTCATCAAGTCAAATTATCACTTATCCATTCAGACGTTTTAGACCAGAGTGACCAGTATCTCAGCATGTAATTTTCATCTGATTCATATTTCATACTGTTCCATAAAACAAGTACAACAAATTCCGCAACACACCATTTTCCTAACGCAAGACCTCTCTTCAGTGCCATTCAGGAAAAAATCATTCTTCAGTGCCCATCAGGAAAACCAAATCGATAAATAATCTAATCCCGAACCGAACGGATCGTTTATATTATAAATAACGTTACGAACGTATGGCATGGAAATGTTGCGTATCAAAATGTGCTGTGATTTTCATAGGGACGACTTTGCCAAGGACCGATGTTCACGCATTATATATGGCCATGTATAGCAGAGTGATATATACAAAATATATCAGAGAATAAAGAAAAGCGTTTAAATAATGCTGGAATAATCATCACTTGGAAGAATCAAAAAGGGATGAGAAATAAAATTAAAATGTTCGTGCTTTTGGAGCTTGTATCGGTGATGCTGTAATAGATGCGCTATATTTTAAACGACGACGCCTCGTTAGATGCAACTTCTTGCGTTCCGTGAACTTTGTATTTATTCTTGTTTATGGTTATTATAGTAACAAATTATATACAGAAGTTGTTTCCAGGATATCTATGTCAATATCCCATGTGACATATAAGAGATGAGATGAGAATAAAGTTTCGGGAAATGATACTCATCGTGTTGATGAATTTATGAATCTCCTACATTTATTATGAGTTATAATTTTAATTAAACAGAGGAAACGATTATTTCATACCCCTGAGTGATGATTTTCACATTAGCTTTAGAATTCTGAATTACCCTAAAATTTTCCGACATTGATCTTTCTATCGTAATTTTCAAATTTATTTCCTAAAACCCAATTACATTTCTATCCAACAAAATCCACGTGCGAATCCATGAGACGTGTCGTACACACGTATAAAACCGTTTTCAAAAATAACAACGAAACTCGAAAATAAACCCCCAACATCTGCACACTCCTAACCGAACCTGAATTATTTATTTCCGTTAACAAACCCCGCAAGTTTTTCAATTACCTCTTCAACTCTGCTACTTTGTTTTGAAACTTTATTATTCTTGATAGGCAAATTTCAGATCGCGAACTCGGCAAGACGTCGGAAAATAATGAAAACCCAGCGAGTTTATTCAACGTCCGGATTGTTGTGAGAAGACAAGTCGAAGATCCCGTTTAACTGTATTGCAGCGCGAAAGTTTCAACTTGTTAGTTCAAGTTTCTCGCGGGAAGGGTTGAATCGTTTCTCGACAAACAGAAGTTTCATTAAAAATCCCTGAAATTGCTTTTCTCGTTAATAGAGCTATATCGTCATTGAACTCATAAAAGTATAAAATCAGTTACTCCCATCATTATTTTACGTATCGAAGATAACTTTCAATTCACATTAAACTCAAAATTCGACTCCTCGTAAAATTTTTTGATCCACCACGGTCCGCCTGAGCGAGGATTTGGGATTTACTATCGCTCTTCGCGATCTCGGAAGCCAGGACGGTTCGTCAGAACAGTCGCAACATTTTATAACTGTTTCATGGGACAAATTACGAGCTTCAAGTGTATATGCACGATGGATAATTTTTTTGTGGCGAAATTTTGAAATACGCCGTATATTCCCGTCAAATTTGCAGAGAAGCAAAGGAATTCCAGAAAAGACACGAATCACCCCTTAGCATGGAGTGGAAAAGAAAGAAATAAACGAGTCAGGATATGTGTGTGACATTGTTATACCTGAAGAAATCCGTTGTTACAAATGCTACGACAGTCGTTTTTACTTATTTCGAAGGAGGTTGGAAAATCCTTTTGCGGTGAAAAATCCTGCACTTGGGATACATACGGAATAATATGTGAAACGTGGGTTTTCAGAGATGAAGTTCGAGTTGTTTTTCGTTATTTTCGGATTATATATAGGTTTTGGATCATTTATGAAGTCATTATAATATTTACTTTTCTTGTGATTTTTTTTTTTTTTTTGTATGGGCATCATTACATCGCAAAACAGAGGGTCTGCGGTTAAAATGTATGTAACCTCTTTTGGATGAAGAGATTTTCTAATTTTAAAGTTAGTTAGCCTCAGTTGGGCGTTAAAATCCCCTCTAAAATAAAAGTAAAACTAATTTTATTTATTCGATTCGAATTGTCAGAAAATAGATGTCATACGATTGGAAAATGCTTGGAAAAATCAGGCAACACTTGTTAATTTCGAAAAATGTGAATTTTGAAATTAAAAACTTCGTATAAGTATAACTTTTATTAATAAAAAGTTAGGAACTAATAAATAAGTAAAAATTAAAATAAATATGTCAAAAATGAAAAATTAGCGTGTCGAAATTTGAATAATTGAATATTTTGAACTTCAAAATTTGAGTGATTTGATATTAACTTTGATAATTGAACAAAATTCAATAATTTCACATTTCAGCGAACGGAAAATGATGACATTATAGAATCAGGTGACTTAAAAATTAAAAAACCAAAATTTTCAAATTGATATTATCAAATAACTAGATACAAAAATCAAAGGAAAAGGGCCCTAAAATTTGAATATTGCAAGACTTTTGAATTTGTGAATCAAAGATTTGAAGATTGGAAAAATATACTTTTTTAACTTCTTAAAGAAAATAGTTCTTAATTAAAAACTTCTATATTTCGTAAATTGGACTAAAAAACCTAATGATTACCATTTTTGATTACCAAAATCTCAATTCAGAAAATTAAAAATTTGACCATAATCTAAATGCAAAATTTGTACTAAGTAATCAGAAATAAATGCTTGAAACTCGAAAGAATTTTATTTGTTCAATACACATTTTCAAAATGGAACAAAATTTTCATTTTCCGATTTCAGCAAATAAAAAAAAAAAAAACTAATGATTCAGTAACTTATTTATTGCAAAACTGGAATAGTTCCACTGCATTTTCATTGAAGCTCAATGGAAACTGAGTGGAAAAAATTTCCATTGGCTAAATCATTATAGAGTCAATGGAAATTGAATGTATATTCAATGGAATGTTTTCCTACAAGAAAAAAAAATGTTGATGCTCAGGCATCAAAATATGAAAATAAAAAATGTGTAACTCTAAAATTTCAAAATTTAAAGCCTAAGATACAATCTGAAAATGAAAAAATGTGTAACTCTGTAATGAAAAAACTGCAAGCCTATGAAATTTCAAAAATCAAACAATTCAAAGAATAAAAAAAACAACAAATTCGTACTTTTGAAACTAGGGAGAAATTTTTCATTCCATTTCCAAAACACATCCCCTCCCCCCCCCCCCAGTTTTTTCCTGCCTACACCTTTGTAAATCACATTATCCTACCAGTAAAAACAATTGTTTGCATGCCCATCAAATCATACCCAAAAAGAAACCTGGAACCAAACCGAATCCAAAACAAAAACAAACACAACTGTTACAAACCCTCTCCTCGTTCCTAACTCCCAGCTCACTAAAATCACGAACAATAAAAAAATCACAATTGCCTTCACGACATTATTCTCGCGAATCGCAAAGCGTAGGTGTGCGATTACTCGAAAGCACAAGTCGAGCTTTTTCTCCCGCACCCCCGCGATTATTAATGGCAATACAAATCTCGAGAGTCATCGAGGACTCTTCAATCTGAATGCCTTCTGCTCGTGACGTCACAAAGTACGAACGCACACGCGTGCCCTCACGATTTGTCGTGTTTTTATTGAGCCGAATGACTCAATCGTTTTGATTTGGCGTCCACGTTTGCGCCCCCAATGGAAGCACTCGAGTCCTTTAAAGATTTTTTTTTTCCACGGTGTAGACCTTCAATTAACTTCGCTGATTACATTGAACCCACGATAGCAATCCCAACCACTTTTTCGGCTTTGTCTCGACCAGTCTTTTCATTCGGACATGCGACGCTGAATTATTAAATTATGACCTCTATTTTGATACAAATGCGATTTTTTTATCGAAAGAGTTTTTTTTATAGCGACGTTTATGGGGAATGTATCAGTTTTTAGGTCGCTCCGAATTTTGATCACGAAATTGTTCATTTCAGAATTTCAGATTCCTCGATACTTGATTACATTTTCCATTTAAAAATTAACAAATTTTGTAAATTCGAAATTGGAAAATTTTTCGATTTACAGAGGATTCTTTTGATTTACTACTTTCTTAGGTTAAATTAGTAGAAAGTCACGAATAATCAGTGTAAAATATCTAATTGAAAAATGGAAAAATGAGCTATTAAAAATTAGCGAAACATCACTAATTGAAACTTATACTTACTAACTAAATTCGTAAATATTGACAAATCGAATTATCTAAATAATTACTACTCACGAATTTTAAAAGAAATTTACTGGTGGGATAATTGAATTTTTACTTATTAGATTAATAAATTTTCCCTTAGAAATAAGTGGAATTTAACAAACAATCGATTTTTTCTGAATATGTGAATAAAATTGTAAAAACAGTTTTATCAACCATAAATTTTATAATTTTATGAAACTGAAGCTTATTCTTTTAATAAGATTTCTGATAAATTCATTAATATTACTGATTGAAATACTTTAAAAAGTGAACGAAGTTTTATAGTTGAAAATCCAAATATTATTCAGCCGCTAGATCAAATTCCACTAATTTGATAATAGATTACGAAATCACTTTCCGAAATACGAGAATTCTACCAATTCTCCAGTTAACCGAAAAATTCAACCAATTCAATAATGAATTACTAAACTACTAATAAGATTAGCTGAAATTTCACCAATTGCATTCGTAAAACATCCACTTAATTTTAGTCTTCAGATAAAAATCCACTGATTGAATATTAGATCACTGAATTACTATTTTATTCAGTGGAATCCCACGAATTTTTCAGTCAACTTGTGAAATTCCATTAATTCAATGGTAGAATTAATCATTTTTAGTCGATAGATGAAATTCCACTAATCGAATCCTATACCACCGAATTACTCTTTTATTCACCAAGGTTCCCCTAATTCTCCAGTCAACCTGTGAAATTTTACTAATTCAATACTAAATCACTGAACTACTAACTAAATTAGTGTAAGTTTCACTAATGTAACCTAAGAGAGTACAATTCGAAAATTTTAATATGTTTATAGATCCACTGCTCTAGATTATCAACGAAAAAAACGAAAAAAGCCCGATACGATCTAAATCCTAGGATGATCTGTTATCCTAATCTTGAATGACGTTTCTGTGTCCCCATCGCTCTCGGTGTCTTTCTCAGGACGGGCACTTGCGCTTGAAATTCTACGGAAAAGGCGTGCATTGTTGTTGTTGCTGCTGTGTCCCGAAGTACCAATGTTCCCTTTACACCCTCCCCCACTGATAGTCACTTACGCCTCAAAGAGCCCCGATCGAGTCAGCCCAAGGGTAGTCGCTCACACAACGAACCGAACGCCATTCCCGACACTTTAGCCACGTGGCCGGGCCTCGCCATGACAATGAGACGATTTCATTGTCGATGCCATCGGATCATGCAACGCTTCGCCCTTTTTTAACGCTCCAGCGCTTTTTTCCGGCGCGAATGCGAGAAAGTGTAGCGTTTTATTGCATTCCCAAGCGAGAGACATTTTTCGAGGCGCGAGGTGAAAACTGGCTTTGGGAATATTTCTTGTGTCTCCTAAGCGGGAAACCATAACGATAGAGAACGATATGTTTCCCGTAAAATTCTGAGACGATTTTGTGCTATATCAAAAATTTGCGAAATTGGAGGAGTTATCAACGGTTTGTTTGAACGTTGAATTAGTGACATTTTCACTGATTCAGTTAGAGGTACTTCGGTAATTTATTATTGAATAAGTTGAATTCCACAGGTTGACTGAAAAATGAGAAGAATTCAACTGAATTAATTAGTGATTCGGTGATCAATTATTATTATTATTACTATTATTATTATTATTATTATTATTATTATTATTATCATTCAATTATTGAAATTTTATCCAACGACTGATCAGTTGGTAGATATTTTATACGTTTTAACTGATATCATTAGTAGTTTAACAATCTACTATTTGATGGAGGAATTTTTCGACTGAATTTTAATATTTCGCGAACAAAAGTGAACTATTGGCAGAATTAGAGAAACTTGGAATTTTTAGGGACTCGAGAAATTCTTAGATTTGTAGAAATTAATTGAAATTTTGTTAAAATTCTAAATTTTACAACATTCCGCCATTTGTTACTAATTTTTGTACAGTTTGCAATTTTTCGATCATTTTTTATGTTCAGAAATTTTCATTTTTACGCGAAAGAAAATTTTTTTAATTTTGTATGAATTGAAAATTATCCGGAGTCGGAAGAAAATTTAACGTCATTTACAATTGTTAATATCTTCTTTAATTTTGTAAACTTTTTATGTAAAATTGTACATTTTGCAAATAAGACAATTCTTTTCGAAAATTTTGCAATTCTGAATATTTTTACAAATTTAGCAATTTTGAAATATTACTCGATTATTTTAAAGATCTTCCATCTTTCACGATTCTGCAAAAATTCCCAATTTTTCAATTATAAAAAAGACTTCAAACTTTTCCGAATACTTCAAGACTATAAATTTTTAGGATGCACACAATTGTCTCATTTTCCTGAAATTCAGAATTCGAAGAAACCACGAATTCCGAAAAAGGTTTAAATTTTCATAAAAATATGAAAATCTCCAAATTCTGAAGGCATTGCAAATTTACAATCTAACATTTCTCAAAAGTTCTACATTTTAAAAAATTCAATATTATCCATACGAGCAAATTTTTGAATGTATAAATGGAACTCCACAAAAGTCGTCCAAATTCTGAAATTTCCGAAATTCCAAAACATTTTTAACTATTTGATCAACTGATACAAATTTTAAAAGTTTAGTTGTCATTAAATATTGATTCCTCTTGATTATACATGGTAAATCTATGGTTTTCCGTCCTTACAGCGACTTTATAACACCCTGTAAATAATCCTTAAAAATTTGTGTGTCTACTTAAATTACATTAACCCCCGCAAAAAACGAAGGCTATTCCATTTAATAAATAAAACTCTCTCTCCCATCCAACCTTCCTTCAAAAACAAAATTCTCCCTGTTAAAAATCACAAAAAAAAAAAAAATAAATAAAAACAAACGCCGGAAAACTCGTGGAACCCCGAAAAATGCGTAGGCTAAAAGGACGATGTGTCACCAACGCGGACTGATCCGAACAACCGATGCGAAAAGATAGGAGAAGGCGGCGCGATGGAAAAATATGTTCGGTCATTTGACTGAAGCATATCGATAAATATGAAAGTGACGCGTCGTAATCCGGGACGAATTTATTCGAGCCGTTTGCCCCTTCTGCGATGGCGGAATTACGAACCCTCCGAAAAACAAATCAAGTACACGACCTCCCTTTGGACAAAGGCCTCCATTTGTTTTATCCGCCTTGCACGAATTCGCGGTTCCAATCGCCGTTCGTTACCCGTAATGAATTGCTTTCCGGCAAAATTACGGAGCAATTTTCGTCGTCGACGTTTTTGCGACGTACTGTTTCATGATCGGGTTAGAAATACTCGATTTCGCGGTCAGGAAATTTATCTAGAGAAACACGAATCACAATTATTCGTCCAAAATAAACAAACAATTCCAAGCCCAAAAAACCTGACGGTCAAAATTACGCTTCCTATGCCCTTAGCAGAATTCAGGTATAATCTCCGTTCCTCACTAGAAATAATGAGAAGTAATTAAAATGATCCCGAACACGCGACGCTTAATTCGTTCCTTTCAAGCCACCCACAGAATCCCGACTCAATGCCTTTGAACCCTTCATTTCTTTCCGTCTCGGTCCATCGAAACATCCAGCCCAACACTCAGCCGCAAATATAATTACTGGCGTTTAAGCCGCTTTCATTGTGTATCGAACGCTTGACTCGTTCGGCATCGCGTACGTACAACTGCGAGTCGTTTCGGCGCCGCGCCGCTGCAGTTGTTCCACATTGTTCTCGCTAAAATTGATGCTCACTGAAAATCCCGCGCTACTCGTTTTCGGCTTCGCCGATTTTTTTCTTCTCCTTCGCCATTGTTTTCTTCGCTTTCACCGGGCTCCGCCATCCATTTATCGGGGAGCCTTATCACTGCTGCACTTGGAGATAACGAGTCGTTTCATTGGCTCGCGCAAGACGAATATTTCGACGCGCTAATTGCAATCAACGCGTTTTACAACGTGTGTGGGAGGGTTTCGCAGGTGTTCGTGGCACCTTTGTTTTGTGTTGTGCAGGTTTTTGAGGAACTGAGTTTTGGATTTAAATGTACTTAGTTAGTGAATCGTTTCGTTCTCCTAAGCTCAAATAGTGATATTTTTGATGAAATTCGCTGTTTTTGAGCGAATGATTGATTGCTTCGAGATATATTGTCGAATTTATGCAGTCTAAGATCGGATTAGTCGAAATTTAACTATCTCAATAGTGATGACTCATTTTGATAACGAAATGGTCATTTTTCGAGATGTGACTAGTCCAAAATTTGACTCTTAAAATAGTGAAAATGTTTACTCGTTACACTAAACTCTAAAACCCTTATCTAGTCACTGTCGATGACTCTAAAGCCACTTCATCTAGAACTTCGATTTTCGACTATAAATTGAGAATGCTCAATTACCCATTTGTTAAGTCGAAGTTGATTTCACTGAAACAGTTTTTTTTATATTCACATAGTGGATCACGTTGTGAAGAACGACTTTAGTAAGTTACCCATCATTTCCGATTAATTCCCATCGAGTCCCATCCATTCCCATCAACAACCATCACTTACCATCGATTCCCATAAATTCTTATTGATTCTAATCAACTCCTATCAATTCTAGTCGATTCCCATTTATTCTTATCAATTCTAGTCGATTCCCATTTATTCCTATCAACTTCCATTGATTCCCATCAATTTTTATACATTCTTATCAATTCCCATCGATTCCTATTGATTCTTATCGATTGCCATCAATTTCTATTCATTCTCAGAAATTCCCATCGATTCCTATCGATTTCCATTGACACTCCGCGATGTTAAATGATTAATTAATACGGGCACTCGGAGCCAATGAACAGTTGCTACTGTTTATCATTAAGTTTTCGGTTCTATTTAGAGCCCTCTTCAAGATATTTTACACGTGTTTAACAACACAAATTATAAACTCGTGTAAAACACCCTGTAGGAGGGTTCCAAAGAGGACCGAAAGCTCGATAATAAACAGAAGCAACTGTTCATTGGCTCCGAATGACTGCATTAATTACTCATTTCATTCAAAATATTTGATCTACTGCGAAGTAATCTACTGAATTGAACAAAATTGATAAGTTTTGACCATTCTCGAAAAAGAACTATAAAAAAGAAAACAATATCGTTCCATCTATAAATTTGTCTGCGTACACGAAAAAACGCTTTCGAGTTTATAAAAGACTCGGAACAGTGTACTCCAAAAAGTCATTTACTCTCACGAACGAAACAAAGAAAGAAAAAATATACATCTCACAGTTTCCGAAACAAAAGAAATAATAAAACGCGCCAGCAATAAGGCAGATGAGAAAATGGGAAACTGTAACAGATGCCAGTACTTTCGATTCGAGTTTCCCTTCGACCCCTGCAAGTGAGTTCTTTCATTATGTTCGTTTTCCACTTTTTGTTTGTTCATCTTCTTCAACAATAACGTGAAATTCAACTTCGTCAGGTGTTTGCATTTATCGTTGTACTTTATTTTCAAAACTGGTCAACGGTACGTGTTAATATTCTCGTGTATTTGAAAAATAAACATTTCTGCGATGAAAGTTGATTGAAACGCTGTTTTATCGAATAATTATCTATTTCGAATAATTGTCAGTGACATTCTTGAAGTGGTTTTTTATGCATCGTTATAATGAGGGCTCTTTTCACGAATCCACCCTCATTCCAGTCTAACGAGGAGATGAAATGTACTTGGCATATCCCACATATTTGTATGCAAGCCTGCGAAATGACACGTGATGCATCGAAAAAGGGGAAATCATAATACAAAGACGTCTCGGGAAGCGTGAAAAGGGCGGCTGAAAATGTCGTAACCGACTTTCATTGCATCAAACGCGTCCCCTTTTTTCACAACAATTCGTAATAATTCGTAATGTTCTTTTTCAACAGAATACTTTGAAGATCTTGCTTCTATTTAATTCTATCCAGAGACGAATGAATTTCCGGGATGATTTGAATAAAATGACATTGAAAATGGTGATAAAACTATACATTTTCTCTGGCACCAAACTAGTCAAATACTATTCAACCATTGACTGGAAGTTCTTTACCTATTTATTTATCGAAAATACAGTTATCACGAAATGGTAGAAGATTTGTAATTCTGTTCGGTACTTAACGAAACATTTTCAAAATTCCATTACATCAGTCTGATATAGGAAATGGAAAAAAATCAACACGTATTTTTCTTTTTTTTATTCGTCGAAATTTTTGATCGTTGTGACGTCACTAAGCTACTGATTAGTGACATCATTTTTTGAGCCTCTGCATGTACTTAAATATCCGATTGATGAGGAAAATAAAAAATACGTATTGATGTTTTTTTATTCCCTGTAAGGAGGATATGATGAAAATATCAAAATTTTCGGTCGTCCTCATAAATGACACTCTTAAAACAACTACAAGTAAACCTGAGAATAATGACATTGATGTTCCGGAAAACCCGGAAAAATAACCAGATTTCAAAATTGACAAATCACAACTTTTTTACCCATCTACGATGTTCTCGCAATTATCCATTAAAAAGATGTTTTGAAGTTGATAGTAAATCATGTTTGTGAATAATTCTACAAGGACGCAATATATTTCATCCCCAAGTAGCAATATCGTAGGGAGGTATAATCATTTTTGGGAAGCAAAAGGCTGACGGGAAGATTGTGAACGAGAGCGGGAAAACGAGAAGAGGACATTGAAGTGGCTCTTTTGAAGAACAGCGTATTTTTTGTACAAGTAGGAGTTTCGCAGGAAGTAAGCATCGACTGCATGCTATCACTGATTTTGAAGAGTACCTCAGTGTAATTCAACGAAACGAAGTCACCAAGAGATGCGACTCATGTTAGAGACGCAAAAGCTTTCGGCTTTTGACGTCGACGAACGTCTGGGCACAAGATTTCTAAGCATCCTTCATCCAGTACTTACGCTGCGTATGAAATGTCAAATAAATCTGAAGAGATTGATCTTTCCTGCTCCGAAGCTCCTCGTATTTTTAAAATTTTCAATGTTCCGGGACTTTGGGGGTTTAAGAAGTTTTGTAATTTTGGGATCTTGAACTTTTGACGGATTTGGATAAATCGTAACGTTTTTGAACATCTTTGAGTATTGAAGTTGTGAAGTTTTGGATTTTTTGAAGTTGTAGAAGTTTGGGAAGTTCTAGGATTTTGAAGAATTGTGAAGTTCTGAAGTTCCAGGAAATTTCGGAAGTTGTGGAACTTTTGGATTACTAGATCAAGGGAATTTTGAAGAATTTCATAGTTTTGGAGTTTTTAAGCTCGAAATTTTTCAAATTCTTCGAATTTTGGAATTTTGAAGATTTTTAAGATTTGGATGAATTGCGAAGTTTTTACGCATTTTGAAAGTATTATGAAATTCTGTAATTTTGGAAGTCTTAGCTATGGAGAAGTTTTGACAGTTTTGGAATCATGCATTTTTTTAAATTTCGAAGAATTTCAATGTTTTGACGAATTTTTAAGTTTGAAACTTGTTTAGTTTGGGAAATTTCTGATTTTGGTAAGTTCTATACTTCAAAAAAATTATGAAATTCTGCGATTTTGGAAGTTTCAAAAAATTTTGAAGTTGTGAAACTTTTTGATTCCTACAGTTTTCGGGTTTTTCGGTTACCCGAATAATTTCATAGTTTCATCGTTTTTATCTATCAAAATTTCAAAATTCTATAAATTCATGAATTTGTAAATATTTGATAACTTTTGAATTTTTTAATCACTTCAAAGTTTTGAAGTTGCGAATTTGTGGAAATTCAAACTTTGGTACTCTCAAGCTTTCAGAATTTTGAAAGAATCGGAATTTAGGAGAATTCTGCAGTTCTGAAGTTTTGAAATTCTGGAGTTTTTTAGAATTTCAAAGAATTTCAATGTTTTGGAAATTTTGAAAGTTTGGAAATTGTTAAACTTTTTAATTCTTCAAGTATTTGATATTTTGAAAGTTTCAAAGTTCGAATTTTCAAGGCCTAAAAGTTTCCATAACTTCTAAATTTTTGAATTCTAAAGTTTTTAGAGATTTGCACGTATTTTGAAGTCTTTAAGCGTTTTAAAGTTTCGAGGTTCTGAAGTTTCGGAGTTTTCGAAATTATAGAACTTTTGAAACTCCCTAAGTTTCGCAAAATGATGAAGTTTTGTAAATTTAAGAAGTCTGTAACTTTCTAAAATTTCAAAGTTCTGAGAATTTCAAAGAATACCTAAATTTCAAAGAAATCCGAAGTTCGAATTCATAACATTTTATAATTTTTGGATTTCTAAAGTTTCAACGCTGAAAAGTTTCTAAATTTTCAAAGTTTTGTGATTGTAAAGTTTCAATGAACTTGCATGAATGCCTTTAAGTATTTCAAAGTTTCCAACAAAAATCCCTGATAAAAAATAAACTTTGTCAAAAAAGCCCTTTCTCACAATCTGAGAACGACACCCTTCACAACAACACAAAGGAAATACAATTTTCGATCAACTGAATCAAAAAAAAAATCACCTTTCTTCCACAGACTACGGAAATATTATATTGTGCGACTAGTGGGAGAAAGAGGAGATTCCTCGAGCGTGTAGATTGCCTCACGAGTGTAGAGAGTGTGGCAACACGCTCGAGGAATCTCCTCTTTTGACCAATAGTCGCACAAATATTTTATTCAACAACCACGAGAAATATGTGATTTTATGGCCCTGCTGAGAGGGGGGGAAATAATGGGTTACCTGATTGATTGACGCAACAATCGCCCTTAGAGCTTTGCTACGTACTTTAGGGAGTTAAAAACT
>JAPYZK010002686.1:0-22476 GCA_030522785.1 Platygaster equestris | reverse complement strand
CTTCGCGACATTTACATTGTCCTGTTTCCGCGTTACATCTGTTAAACAAGGGTTTTATGAATGCTCAGCATATCCTGATGGTTTTAGAATTAAAGACAGTGAATGACTATCGTTGACTTAACTCTCAAAAAAAGACTGTGGATTACCAGAACTTTCAGTAGACACGAGTTGAGATAAGATTTTTTTTGATTTCATGATTTTATATACATCGTATAATGACATGTTATCGGTTAATCTATTTATGAATTCGTATCACTTACGCCGATAAAATGAGAAAATCCAAAAGAGAAAAGATCTGTCCAAAAGTACATATAATACACAGATAGTAAAGATAAAGGAAGGTGTGCACAAGTGATACATTTTCTACATTATCGTTCCTTCGACATTAATTAAAAGTGACCCCCGCCCCCCCAACCCCCCATCCCCCACCCCCTCCCTATTATTTGGAGTCTTATGTTGGATACAACAATCTTTATGGTAAGGTTAATGGTCGTACTAGTTTTTTCACAGTCTGCGAAAGATTTTGGGTTCCGAAAAAAATGTTTTTGATTGTGAAGACTGTTGAAAAATTGTATGAAACCAAGGGAATTTTTCATATTTTTTTGAGGGTCACGCAGAATCTTCCTCGATTTTTTGTGAAGGTTTTCGCAATGTTTCATATCTTCTACGTGTTTTTAGATATTTTAATTGATCTTTGATATTATTTAAAATATTGTAAAAAATTTATAGAAACTTCCAAACATTTTTTTAACGATTCTTGTTCTCGGATTTTTTTTTATTCCAAGGAATTTCATCAAACTCCTTATTGATTTTAGTGCCTTCTGAGATACGGAGAAATTTGGTCATCAGAATTGAAACCAGTAGTGAAAGTAGTGAATAGTCAGACATTACCAACATTCCCAAATATTTTGCATCGCAAAATCCGAAACACTATTCCAGACGACTCTATCCCAATAGAACGACAAGTTTTTTAGAAAACATTTCTATACGACGTAAAAAATGTAAAATCAAGATATGACACGAGACATTCAAAAGTCGGAACAGCGAAATATGTTCAAAATGAGCTTGAATGGAGTATCTGAATTGAAATACTCCAGAATTCAGATGAAATGTTTATTTAACCATTGAACTATTTTTTATAACTGTGATGAATCATTTCATACAAAATTATTATAAGATTTTTACGATGATTGCAAATTTGCATAGCTAGTCACGTAAAAGCACAAGTTACATGAGCAGCACCGGAATAATAATCGCGCATATTACTCATCCGATAGAATGTACAACTTTTCTCACATTCATCACGTTCCTATTTCCCATTTGCATAACTCGACCTCCGAAAAGCTTCAAAAGCTGAGTTCCAAAACTGAAATGCGTCATTCTAAATCCTCCCTGTCGAGTATCAAAAACAAATATCATCGTGAATTTCGATCCAAGTTTCAACATGAAAAATCCTGCGATCATCCCAATACTACTGACTGTCGTCATATTACAAGTTTCAGGTGAATTACGTTTCAAGAATTTTTCTGAACGCTTGGAGCCCATTTCATTTGAAACCCCACAAGGAGCTCCACCCCTCAACCTCGTGCCAGGGGCTCTGCTCCTGGACCCCTAAATACGCGTTCTGCTACTGTGGAGCAATGTATTATTACACACGTAATATTTCATCTCCATTTCCCCATAGCTGCGCCTCAACTTCGAGTCCACTCAAGACAAAGGTGTCCTCAAGAAGTTCTACCGAGAGAAAGTCGAACGATACCTCATGGGCCACAAGGAAGGATCATCGGAGGTGAAATAGCGAAAGAGGATCAATTTCCATACCATGCAAGTTGGCAAAAATTCAAAATAACAAAACTCTGACCTATCGTCATTAATGACCTACAACTTTTCATGACACTTTAGGTAGAGATAATTTATAAGTCCAAAGACTTTGATAAATGGACTCGTATATGTGGTGGCACTCTGATAACAAACAATGCGATTGTAACAGCTGCTCATTGCATAGGGTGAGTCAGATGATGATATTGAAAACCCAAGAGCACTTTAATATTTCACAGTCTCTGCCAACCAATCAGCTTTTTTCTATTTGGTTCGTTTTCTAGTGATCACACTAAAGAAGAACTGAGGGTTCAATCACGCGCGTCGCTTGAACTGCCTTTGGGAAAACAGGAAGAATGCTTTCATAGGATAAAAGCCATCCAAATGCACGAGAAATATAATAAAACGACCTTTGAAAACGACATCTGTATTTTAAAGGTATGCTCGACTGTTTCGTGAGAATTTTCCGCGCATGGGTCCTACATTGAATTTAATCTTCCAGCTCGTTAAGAGATTCAGTGATTCTGACGACAAGATCAAGACGATTGATGTGAATAAGGATACGGAGCTTCAGAATCGATTACAAATTTGTTACGTAGCGGGCACAGGATCAATTTCGAGAGAGGTAAATGAATAGATCATGCAAATTTTCGATCATAGAACAATGAGTGAAATGGAATCATCTGATGATTTAGGATACTGTAAAAGACCACCATTTCTCATTTTTCAGTCCTGTCTGTGTTATTAACAACAATTTTGAGAATTTAAACTTTTGCGGATCATTAAAAAAAGTGTTATTTAAGTCATTACGAAAGTTTTTGTTCGACAACAGACAGTTTCGAAATTTTCGAGTTTTTTCAGGAACTCCAATTGAGTAACGAACTGAGGTACGCAAACCTAAGCCTGTTTTTATCAAACAAGTGCGAGGCAGCTAATAGCAATAAGAAACTGAAGGCGACCCAGTTGTGTGCTGGTGTACAGGATGGCCAACAGGATACATGTCAGGTACCATTGCACCTTTACGGAAAGTCTCCTCTTCTTCAGAGTTATTTAGAACACTCTCAGGGCTAACCCTCAAGTTAAGTGGTCGAAATAACCCTGAAAGTTTGGGGTTAACACTCAAACTAAGAGTTAGCGAGTGTGGCAACACGCGAGTGGAATCTCCTCTTTCGACCAATAGTCGCACGCAATATTTTATTCAACAACCGCGAGAAATATGTGATTTCACGGCCTTGCTGAAAGGGGGGAAAATAATGGGTTATCTGATTGATTGACGCAACAATCGCCCTTGGAGCTTTGCTACGTACTTTAGGGAGTTAAACACTAATTATCCCTTTCATTGCTTTAATTTTCATCGAATTTATTATGACCGTATTCGACACTTTTGTAAATAACAGCAAAAACATCGCAGCAATACACAGTTTTGTAATTTTGAGGTTAAGGTTGGGGAGTTTGACGTTTCGATATATGTTGAGTCGCTCGTCCGCCATCTTGTTTCTATAATCCATGAGTAAATAGTCGCTAAACTGAACGTGAGTGAGTAAATAGTTATAAGTCGTTAAGGTGAGCGTGGGCAAACGGGTTCATCACACGCATGCCATACGTCAACAATCAGGTAATCCATTACTTCGTCCACTCTTAGCAGGGCCCCGAAGTTACATATTTCTCGCGGGCGTTGAATAATAGTACGTTGTTGTGCAAGCTGACATTGGTGATTTTGACGAAATGAAGGATTGCGATACTCGCCTTCGGCTCGTGCCACAACCCTTCATTTCGTCAAAATCGACAATTGCCAGCGTGCGCAACACAGTACTTTTCTTCACGCTAGCCGAAAAAACCATTTGAAGTACCAGTTTTGAGGTTAGAGTGAAAAAAAGGTTATTCTTATATTTTAATGGCAAACCATCGGTTGATAAAAAAAAAATTCAAAAACAATGGATGCCCTCCAAGAATCTGCAACGAAAGTTCTTTAGTAGAATTTTCATATTTTCAAAATTCACGAAGTTGTTCTTAATCAAAGTTAGCCAGTAAGCGCGCGGGAAAATTGCATAGAGTAGTCTTGCGCAATGTGTCGCGCGCCGATGATACGCACTACCATTGGACACGTCTCACTTCTTATTGCCGCGCGATGAGAACCCAGCTTTGAATAACGATATTTTTGGTGATTCAAAGTTTAGAAAAATATTGCGAGAAGAGTTTTGTCTTCGATTTTCTCTAGAAATTTTGTCGAATAGACGGTTTCTGAGTTTGTGATATGAATATTAAATCTGTTTCAGGGTGATTCTGGTGGTGGATTGGTTTGCGGCGAACGTCTGGTTGGGATTGTTTCCTTTGGAAGGGGTTGTGGTCGAAAGAACTTGCCAGGAATTTATACCAACGTTGCGATGTATAAAAAATGGATCGAAAAAATTGCCCTTATTAAAATTTGATGTATGAGTTTTATTTGGGATACATCTTAAATCGATGAATAAACTATGATCATATATGATAAAAACTGAGTTAGCGTGATCAGACGTACGATTTTGATAGTACTGTATTCTTTTTGACATTCTTGTCCTATTGTCCGATATTATTTTAATAATTGTATGGAATTTCCTATTTTTGGGCTTTGTATAAAAGACAATTGTTTGGACTTAGGATTTTTGAGGTTCCTTTAACTTCCGAAACTTCATGTGAGTAACTTAGACTGTGAACTTCAAATTCTACTTGAAAGTTCTACTTCAAACGTACAAGTTTTGGATGTGATCGTGAAAGAAACTTTGTGAACTTGAACTCCGAAGGAACTGCGAATGTCAGCTTTCGAAAATTTGCGTAAAAAACGGCAACTTCAACTTGAAATTCGGAACTTCAGAGCCATCACTTACGGATGGAATACTTGGAAGAAACTTTGAACTCTAACTGTAAACTCAGAACTCATAGCTTGTAACTGTAAAATTGGAGAAAATGTCTGAATTCGACTACAAACTCTGAAGAAACTCTATGCTTTAATTTTAATAAAAACACTCGAAACTACGACCTCATGGCTTTTGAATGGAAACTCATAAAAAACAGCTACTTCGAATTTATAACCTCTGAATGTAAATTATGGACCGAAATCAGTCGATTTCGTCACGAGAATGATTTTCGTCCTTATTTAAATGTATTTTTGTTTTCTTTACCACTCGTGTAATTATTTTCCGAAAATTGACCTTTAAAAGAGCTTTTTTCTACAAAATCGACCCTCGACATTTTTTGAATCAGAAGATTCAAGTTATGTACGTAAGCGCATTCAAGTTACATGCGCAGCATTCAAAATTTCCATGACAATCAGAACAGAACAAAGCTTCACGAAAACGTGCTGTATTGCAAACTTTGACTGTAAAAGATAAACAATCCTATGTAAATAGCACACGAATGAGCTAAGTTTTCATGTCTTCCAATATAATTTGGTCACGTAAAAACTGAAGTTACATACGCAGCGTGGAAAATTTCCATGACATTATACAACCACAAGATAATTTCCCAAAAATATGCGCCATTGCAAACATCGATTATAAAAAAGCCGATATCAATCCTATGAGAGATATTCATGAGATAAGTTCATAAAAGCATGATTCATTCCACAGTTCCGACAGAAATGTTACAATCCTCTGTTCGGAGAACATTTCGTAACTGTTTCAATACGGGCATGCATTTTCTTATCGTGTCTGGGTTACTTCTGCACGTTTCAGGTAAATGGACCCCTAATTCCCGATTTTGTGATATTTCTGATATAACTGTACGAAGACCGCCTATCAATCATTCCAAAAGAGTTTCACGAAAAAATATTTGCGTTTCACGCACAATCTTCGAAAGAAATCGCGGAAATGTTGTGTTCGCACTACTGCTTCTCGCGTGCACGCGCAGAATCCGGTTGAAACCAGTCAAGACGAGGCGAAGCCGAGGAAAACAGACTCATGAGTCTAAAACAAAGTTCACCCTATATTTCGCACGATAATTTATACACCTTAGGGCAATAAATGACCCTTTATCACCCCAAGGTGTATAAATATCATTTCCTCCTTACTTTCATCTCTAGTTTCACATTATCTGAAAGCACATTTCTTACAGCTGCACCCAACTTCCCGAGCTCGTCAAAAAATGATTGCATTCAACCGGAAAAGTCATCTGCTCGGATATTCTACATCAACCAGGCAGAGGGAAGGATCGTCGGTGGTGAAGTAGCAAAAGAAACTCAGTTTCCACATCATGCAAGTTGATAATTTTCCACACTCATACTGTTAAACACACGTCCTCAAAACTGATCGGTAGAGAATTTTAAAAAACCCAGGTACAACTCGTGGACGTCGTCAGTACTCCGAATAAGTGGGCTCGTTTCTGTGGAGGTTCTATCATCAACGAATATTCGGTTTTAACAGCTGCACATTGCACTTACAATCCACAGTATGTCACTATATGACTTTTAGATAACTCAACATGCATAATACTGTGGGTTGCTTCAAGTATTTCAAGTAGAATTTAACGTAAGTAATAATGTGATGTCTATTTTCAGTGATGGACTCAGAGAGTACTCGAATCAGGAGATCAAGGTACAAAAATGGATGGCCATTTACGATGACATAGAGTCGCAAAAAACATCAGGCCACGGGTTGAGGCAGATCATAAGACATCCTCGGTATAATAAGGTCTATTTTACGAACGATCTAGCCATACTGAAGGTGAGCTCTTCTTACTTTCAGTCTACTATTGAGAGCTTTTAATTGATCTTTTTGTGATTTTGCGACATGGTAGAACGATCACCTGTAGATAATGTCCTACAGCTAACCCATACTTCCTTTATAAGTGTCTTGTAGTGAATGTTGAAAAAAACCTGTTTCAGTTGGAAGATCCATTCAAACCGCATCTAGACAAAATCCTGCCAATCGACTTGAATACGGCCTATCGAAAAAATTTGATAAATAGAAGATGTGAAGTGGCGGGTATAGGAGACACATCGGAAGAGGTATGATTGTTTTCGGACTGATTTTTGTTCGAAAACTGTTTATAAAACGGAAAAATGCCGAATTTGAGGTATTGAGACAGTACTAAGGATGACTGAGCGACTTTGAGAGTACTTCGGGAAAATCTGTGGAGATATATAATAGTATATTATGTTCCAAAGGGCAGCAAGTGTTTTTGGACGAATGCGAGTTTATATTCCGAGGCGAAGCCGAGGAATATAATTGTATGAGTCCGAAACAACTTTTTGCCCTTTGTAACATACGATACTTTATACACCGAAGGCAATAAATTTGATGACGTCAGAAAATCAACATCAAAGAGGGTTTTTTTTCGTATTTCCAGTTTTTCTTGAAATAGGTGTCATACTGAAAAAAATACTGTGACAATTCAAATCTATAAAATCTTATGAAATTCCAGAATTCCAAAAAATGAATTCAAATTACACTACAAATACTATTATACCTAGAGTTTGAAAATTCTACTCAATTTCTAAGTCTCAAGAATTTGAAGAATTTAGTCATTATACTTGTAGTTTCTCGGAAATTTTCATATATTTTCATTCTAATTTTCAAAATCTCAGAAAATCTGATCAAATTTTTATACTTTATAGAATTTTCCCTAAATTCCGTAGATTTCATAGAACTTTATACAATGTTCAAAAGTTTTTCACAAATGTTATAGAATTGTTAATACCGTAAAATTTTCCATCGTTAAAATTAGTGACAATCATTAAGCTCCCTGATGCACGTTTTTTCAGGAGCAGCATCCAAGTGACAGTCTGCGGTTCATAAATATCACCTTACTTCCAATAGGCTTGTGCAAAGCAACTAATGGGAATAAAGCCCTGTTAGAAACGCAGATATGCGCAGGCCAAATGGATGGTGTTCGAGATACGTGTCAGGTAATTCAAAATGCGGCATTGAGAATGCTAGGCAAATATTGATATCACAAGATCGAAGATTCCCAGTAAGCCAAACCTAAATAAAATATTGTAGCTGCGGCGGAAAAATTAGGGATAGTTTACAGGGCTCCTAAGAAGGGAATGGGGTCATGGTTGTAATAATAGACACGCATCAACATAAACAAACGTAAATTCCGAATGAAAAATTGGTATTTCAATTCAAACTTTCACAACTTGGTTAAGTATTGTGTGTACATTTTTCTCAGGGCGATTCAGGTGGAGGGTTAGTGTGCGATTACACACTTGTTGGAATTGTTTCATTCGGCGTCGGTTGTGGGAGAGAAAACGTGCCTGGAATATACGTCAACATCCAGAAGTTCTTGACCTGGATAAAACAAAACTCGAATAAACGTTGAAAATGAACTGTTATGAAGACATTTTGTTCGTGAATAAAGTTGTACGAACATATTTTGTGATATTTTCTGTTAGATGGCGTATCTACAGGTGATTTTTTTCGTTCTAAAGTTCGTGCTTGTATTTGAAAAGAAGTATTCGTCTTAACGACATGAAATTTGGGAGAATCGTAGTCATTTAATGACCGATTATTACAGTATAAATGAATTGTCGACATTTTGACTCAGTCCTGAGATCTGAGCGCTCATAGTGGACCATGCCGTTTTGGCAGGGGCAAACGATGTGCAGCCTAGTCTCTGGAATTGAATGTAAAAAAAGTTTGGAATGTTTTTTGTTCATAATTTCGTCTTCTAGAGAGTAACGTTTCTTTTTTATCATTTTCAAAATTTTTTACAAAAATTACAACACGTTCTATGGAAACTTCACTTTTTTGTGAAAAAAATGCGAGAAAAAAAGTTTTGCCTCCAAATTCGGCTTTGTCATTCTCTAGAAAATGTTATCCCTTTCAATTTGATGAAAAATTCGAAAAAAAAAAACCGAGTTCGAAGTTTGTGATACAATCGACTTGTATGATCCAAGAGCAATAGTGTAATTATTCGATTTGTAAGCGAAAAAGATATTTGAAGAACCAATTTTAAGGGTTAGAGTCAAATAGAAAATATACATCCGTTTCATGGTGAAATTTTATATTTTCATGTGAAATCGGTCGAAAAAACGAACATTTTTCGAAAAATACGGAAACCAGGAGAGCAAACGTAAACTACGTCCGCATGAACACTCTAGGCTTATCAGAAACAATTTATAATCACTTGTCGCAAGAACAATGGAAACAGTGATGAATCGACAAGTCATATTTATTCATCTTAGAGAGCTCATTTTTCGAAATGTATTCCATTCAAAAAAATATCACACGTCATGGTAATATTAATAATACATGTTTCAAAAGAGTAGAATACAAATTCTGAATTTAAAGCACTAAGTATGGACTGCTCATTGTCCCGTAACCGGCGAATACTCCACCCTCGTTTAATGACGCCAGTTTCGTTTTAACTAAATGCCCAGCTTGTTTGTTGATCACGATTCGGTTTCCGTTTCTACACAAATATTCCAGTTTCTAAATGTCATATGAGTCAATTTCTCAAGTACACATTGAATTCATTTCTGGAAATTTTGCACGAAAATTCACAAAAAGTTAATGCTGGACTAAAAGAAATATCCTCGAAATAGTTTTTCAAAATGTCAATTTTCTAATGTTTTTTTAACGTTGAATGTTATAAAAAAATTCATTTCTTCTTGAAGTATTTGATAAAACTACATAATACATATATTTTACGTAATATTCTAAAGTGAATCTCGAATCCAACGTATATACTATTCTTTTCTTATACGTCTTTTTTTAGCGACGGACGAAATCCATTCAAATTTCCTGATAAAATTCAATACCCGAGAATAACTCCGAAAATTCCGAGCTCCGTAGTGATATTTTCTAATCTGTCGTTGTTTTCACTCCCAGCGCGAATGAGGTAATTTTTTTGTGTCGGTGCAACAATGCGATCCATGAGTATCCAGCCTGTCCGGTCTTTTTGGTCTTCCATGTTCGCCAACAGGTTTCTAATGTCCTCTCCATAAACGTTGTTGCCGTCACCTTCTCTTTGTGGTTTCAAAACGAATTTCTCCGGATGTTTCATGACCATGTCCACTGCTTTATCGCCAGCTGCGTCCTTGATGAATAGAATAGTTATTATTATTCATTCAAAAATCCACGGGTTTCCCCATATTCCACAGTATACAATATATATAAGAGAAATCGAAGCACCGAAGCAGCCTAAAGCAATGATAAGTTAGAAGCTACAGAAATACAACATTAAAGAGACCTTAAAGTGTTATGATATGCTGAATGAATGCATTTTCTCGATAAGAAAGAAAAATCATCACAATTTGTCAAGAAGACGAAATATTTACCATGTCCAGGGAGTAGAGTCCCGCGAAAAGTTCACGAATCAGTTGAACGTCGGAAGGACTGTCGACGAATTTCTCTAGAACACCGGGCATCGCCAACATTTGCTGGACCTTCAAAACAAGAGGCGTTTTTGGAGATTCTGGTGGGAATAACATGCTAACTGCATGTTAGACATGCATGTTTGGCGAACATGTTTCGCTGGATGTATTATGTTAATGAATTTCGCGGGAGCTTACCTTTTTGGTCCCAGCTAGTTGGTAGTTTATCGATGGGCATTTTATCGCTGCTGATCGCTCGATGTTGAACCGGGTTTTCCATTCTTCTTCGGTGTGGTAGAAGGAGGGATCGTACGCGGAGCGGTAGTAGACGACGGATACTAACTGATCGCCGCTGGAAATGGTACGAACATGATATATAGTCATGTGGTCCTTGTAATGATATCCAGTGATGAAGACCTTATATAATTATGCTTGTTCGAGTGTCTCATATGGTTGTTCGAATTATACGAAATGTTCTATTTTGCAAACTTATATGAAAAACAATTGAGTGCAGTAGCTAAATTTGAACTTTTTAACGTCAACTCCGGGAGAAACTTTCAACTTTGAATTCGAACCTCGTAGAAACTTCAAGTTTAAACTTCAATTCAGATCTTTAAGCTTCAAAGTTTAAGGTGCAAACTTGACAAAAGTTTCAAATCCAAATTCCACATTTTGAACTCATCATAGTTTCAAAATGTAAACAGAAGAGAAACTTCAAACTCTAACTCTAAATATTGCGAGAATTTTTATTTTAAACTGTAGCTCGACACTTGAAACGCAATAACTTATGCGTATAAATTCATGGAAGTGATTTTCGTCTTTAAATTACCACTTCAAATTCCAAGCAGCTTGAAACTTGGAACACTAGACTTATTATTTTTGAATGAAATACTTGGAAGAAACTTCAAACTTAAACTTGCAACTTGGAACATACGATTTTTGATTGTAAATTTAAAAAAAACTTGAAGTCTAAACTTGAATTAGAAACTTCGAACTACGAACTCACGACACTGAAATCGAAAATCATGAAAAATGGCGACTTTGAATCATTAACTACGAACTTCTAACCTATACATATAAATTCAAAAAGGAATTTTTGATTTTATTCAAGTAAAACCTCGAAGAAACTTGAATTCTGAACTCCACTTCAGTTCTTCAAGCGTCAAACTTTGAGATGTAAACTCCAAATAAATGTTGACTCTTAACTTTAAACTTCGAACTCAGACCTTCTAAACATAAGAGGAACTTCGAAAAAAAAAACCCCAACCTAACTTGGAATTCCAAAATCTTGCAAAAACTTTAATTTCAAACTTCACGTCGACATTCAAAACTCATGTAACTTTCAAATATACATTCATAAAAGGAACTTCCAGCTTTGAATAACAACTTCAAAATTCGAAGAAACTTCTAACTTTACGTAACCCGTCACTCCAAACCCAACTCGAATATATGAACTTGTAATAAAATTCAAACTCTAACTTCAAACTTACAACCTCCGAACGTAAACTCGTGCGAAACTTCAGATTCGAACTCGAAAAAATCCAAACTCATAAATTTTTAATGTAAACTTGCAAGAAAAATCGATCTCATGAATGTAAACTCGCAGTAAACTTTCGATTTTCAATTTAAACTTGAACCTTTACCTCAAACTCGAAACTTCAAAATATCAACTTTTAAGGAATTCTAATTTCATTGACAACTTCCATAACTTCATAAATGTAACTTTGCTCAGGCATAAAATTATCCAATTTTTTTTGACAACACATATCAACCCTACATATCAAAACATCGAAAACACTCTGAAACCAAACTCACACGAATAATTCATCGCGGGGTCCAAGCTTCACTAATCTCCCCAGTTGAACCAAATTTTTTCGAATCACTCTAATATTGGGATCTTCTTTCTGAATTTCGAACTCGGTTAAGCGCTGATCCGAGATGTTGTACGTGACCTCTTCCACTACGAATAAAATCACAGCTCTAGAACCAGAAATTGACAGTTTTCTATTGTTTCCAAATCGTGCTGTCCTAATTCATAAATTCCGTCTTTACTTTTTGTTGTCGTATAACTTCCATGCTCCGACCAACCCGGAACTCAGTTCTCTCCGCGAGTTGTTGACCGGAAGCTAAAACGAAAACAAATTATATCTCTGATCCATGAAAAACCTATCATTCATATTAATTCAGAATATTACATTTTTCAATTTGTCAGAGTGGCCCAGACTCATCAAAACGAATCTGCAAAGTTGAAAATATTATTTTACTTTCGATTCATTGAATAATATTCAGACAAATTGTGTACCTATGCAATTTTGACAACTGAACAACCCAACCACCGCTACTCGAAGCAATGGTGTTCATTTCCACTTGTAAAAGCCGTTTTTGATGGGGGCCATCATGATGCAACATGTAGTCGGATCGGAAGAGGCCCAAACTGTAGACCTGCAGACATTCTTATTACATTGGACCCAGAGAAAATATAATATATTTTATATATTACATGTGATGTACTACATGTAATGTATGTACACGTAGAAAGCAGTATGGTTGCCTCAACCATATAAATAGTAACATTTGCGGCCACCATATATTTGGTTCGTACAACTATACCTATGGTTGGTACGACCATGTATATGGTTGGCACAACCATGATTGACATGACCATATTTTAGTTGGTACGACCATATATATGGCTGGCACGACCATACTTATGATTGTTATAAGTATATTGTTGGTACAACTATATCTATTGTTGTCGTGACCATATCCATAGTTGGTACGACCATATATATGGTTGGTACGACCGTAATTATAATTTTTAGGACTATATTGTCGGTACGACTATATCTATGGTTGGAATGACCATATCCATAGTTGGTACGATCATATCTACAGTTGGTACGACCATATATATGGTTGGAAAGACCATACTTACGATTCTTATGACTATATTATTGGTACGACTAGACCTATGGTAGGCATGGCCATATATATCGTTAGTACGACCATATGTATGGTTGTCATGTCCATAATTATGATTGTTACGACTATATTGTTGGTACAACCATTTCTATGGTTGTATGAACCGCAGATATAGTTGGCGCAAATGTTACTATTATATGGTTGAGGCAACCATACTGTTTTCTCCGTGTATATACATATATTATGATATTTTACATTTCGCATATTTGCATTATGTAGAAATAATGGAATATGCTGAAACATGAGGACAGTGTACCTCTTTTATGTTTTCCTTGTTTTGCTTCTGCACTCTTTCGTAAATAGAAAATAATTTCGCCGTGAATTCGTCACTTCGGAGGGTGCTAAAAAAGGGGAGTTAATGAGAACATATCATTTCGAGAAACTACAGTAGATCCTCTACACAACGTTCCTGGATTTTACTTTCTTCCAGTATAACCAGTATAACGATTTTACCTGTTTATAACTTTCAGACTTACTTGAAGTTATATTGAGAAGAAAGAAAATGATTTTAATGCGGGAACATCGACTATACTCGACACGCGCAGAATTGTATTTATTGTTGTAGTTATAATATCATTCGTAAATCATTTATAATTTTACTCTGAGGCGTTTTCGCACGTGGCGCGCAGAAGTGAGTCTAGTGCTGGGAAAAATTCGATAACTATCGAAAATTGTTAGTAAGTATCGATAGTTTTTGACTTTATAAATATACTAAAGATAACGTCAGTTATCATGAAAGCTGCAAAAAAACTTCTCATTTGAGACAAAATTTCAACTGTTTAGTTACGTAAATAAATAATGCGTAAAAATCATGACGACGAGAAATTCAATTGATCCTCATATTTTGAATTTGAGTTTGATTAGATGGAAAAATCGATAAATAAAAAAATTCGTCACTAAACTGCATGATTTTAATTTTCCTACTCGGCCCTGTGGAAGGGGGGGGGGGGGGGGGTTGATTGAAACTATTTTTCGATAGTTTTGCTCAACTATCGATAGTTTTTGTTGTCGATTTTTCCCAGCTCTATCGGCAGAACTGAATGTCGCCATTTCGTTTTTTATTCTCGCCACGATATTCAAACTTTGTTATTTACGGAATAAAAAATTTGTTGCGTGTCATTTTCAAAACAAAAGCAATCTTTTTGAAAAAATTGAGTCCAATGAAATATCATGGTAATATATTTTTCGGGAGATTCAGCAAAATTTCGACCGAAAATTTTTGAGTTATCATATTTTGATTCGAAACAAAGGATTCGACGGAAATAATTTCGAATCATGCACTTTTAAATAAAAATTGAAATATTTTCCAGTAAAAAAGGTAATATACGTTTTACAGTTGAATAAGAACGCGCATAAGTTCAAAAACAAATATGACAGTTCCAGACAATCATAGCGCTCCACTGAAATGCGCACCCCCACCCCTGTAAAACTGAGTAAGAGCATACTCTTTTTACTGAATCCTGTAATTATCATGCAAGCATTCGAAACTTCAATCCGTAAATGTACTTAAAATTTCAGAAGTTACACAATTTCGTGAATTATTTTTGCGAGAAATACTTTCCTAACCTCAAAAATAGAAAATTTCATAATCATTCGAAACGTTAATAGAAAGAAGTTACAAAATGGCGGCCCAGTTTCTACCTCGATTCACAAAATGCGTTTTTAGGTATCTAATTAGTACTTTTTACCGAGAATAGTGCTATAGGAAGGATCAAATAGTATATGATAATCATAATTATATTTATAATTATAATTATATCATAATTATTATTACACGTAATTTTTTTTATACTGCGTACCTTTTCAATGCTTCTTTTAAGAATGCATAATCATACGCCACTTTGTGCGTTAGCATGTTCAACTTTGCTTGAACATTAACAGTTTTTTCGAATTCGAATTTTGGAAAACATGAAGGGAACAGTGAAAAAGGGCCTATCTGCACTGCGTCTCCGTTACGGTCTTTGGGTCTCATGCTGAATCCTGAAAATAATTTCCGACAACGTAATATTTTTTTCAGTGTAGATATTTATTTATAAATAATACATTGATTTTCTTATAAAGTCATGTGTTGATTCATTTTAAACAGTTTCAATACTGTTCAAACGTGTACAACTTTCCAATTTTGTTTATGTGTGTGAAATATTTCGATCCAAATTTGTATAACGTTCTAATCAGAACATTTATTTATTTGTTTATGAATTTATGTATTCATCCATTCATCAATTTATTTTTCCATTAATTTCTTTATTTATTCATGTATTTATTCACATCTTTATTTATTCATTCATTCAAATGTTTCTCTATTTATTGATTGATTTTGTAAATAATTAGTTTATAATATTTTATTGCTGCCTGCGCAGATTTGCCGAATTATTTACCATGTATGATCGCCCAGTCTTTTGCTTTTTGTATGATCTCCTCCAAGTCGCCTTCTGGCAGAGGTAGCTCTATGCAAGCGCCGGACTCCATTTTGATACAAAAAGGAGGGAATTTTCTGTCTTCGTAGTGGAATAGTTTTTTCGAACTACTTCGTAGTTTTTATCGAAATATCTCACTTTTTTTGTTATCGTGACCTAAGCGTAAGAAAATGCCAATGGAAATGTTTGTATAGCTACACAGTTACAATTATCGGTCATTACGAAAAGTATGCTTCGAAACCACAATTACTACATGTAACTTGCGAAAATTGTGAAATAATGAACGATCAATTCAAAAATTTTTTATCTTTTTAAATTTTTGAGATGAAAAAATCATGATTCAATTTTCTGAAAATTTTGGAATACCCTACTCGGGATTCAAATGATTTCGAAAATCATTTTTGTGTCTAAGGTCCCTTTTCTTGATTTTTTTTTTGCAATTTTTCAAATCGGTCGAATATCATACATGTTTAGTGATAATGCTTCTTTTCTATTTTTTGATAGAAACCTGCAAAACTCGACGTGTAAAAAAATAATATGTGTTACGTAAAATATTATCTTCCGCAGGATACGTGATATTCAATAATGAAAGTACGTGAATATCAATACACAATTGGAAAAAATGAGATAAAATTTAGCGTCAGTAGTCAAAAAAACGTAGACAAAAATTCTGTTTAAACTCACGATACGATTTTGGGAAGTTTATTTCGTGGAAAAAAAATTTGTTGTATCTCATCTCATTTTTCAATCTATTTCCAAATAATCTGGATATTTTCATTAAAATAATACAGAAAAAATGAAGAAAAACATGTAAATTTGAGATATTTATTCAACTTTGTGAATTTGAGAATGGGAAATTTTACGAGTAAGACTTTGACAATAAAAAATGGAAATTCAACACGGTATAAATTCTAATATACATCAGTATTCCCAAGATTTTCAACGGTGGTCAAAAATTACGAATTTTTACGTGAAAATTTAAATATATAATCGATGTATTTCGATATTTCAACCGTTTCATGTAAAATTCGAAAACTGGAAACAAATCGAAATTTCACATTTTAGCGAATGAAAATGATCGAATTTGAAAATTTGGTGACACGAAAATTGAGAAATTAGATTTTAAAAATTGACTTCATATTTCAGTTAAGATATGGACATCGAAAATAATTAAGAAATATATTACATCTCAAAACTGCAACAGTATAACCAAATTCTAGAACCGAACAATGATTTAATGAATTTCGAATAAAGAAAATAATACATAATATACGTACACTCAGAGATCTGAAAAATCAAATACTTCAAAAGTGCTGAAATTTCAGCAATTCAATATTAACTCTCAAAGTGAAACAGAATTCAGCAAGTAAAAAAAAAATCGAAACCGATAACTCAGTAACTTATTAATAACCCACAATTCAAACCCCCAAAAAATACGATAGTAACAAAAAATACAAATCTAAAAGACATTCACACATAAAATTCGAAAATTAAAAAACTGTCAAATTCCAAAATCGAAAAAAATGTTCAATTACAGAAAAACTCTCGAACTACGAGAAAAAAAAAAACAAATTCACGAAAAAAACAACTTCAAAATTACGGAGACATTATGAAAACACATTAAAAAAATAAAAAATAAAACACCACCCGAAAAATGTTCTGCTTACACGTCCCTGATCCCCGGAAAACCGTTAGGCATCCAAATTTATACAAAAAATTTTCAATCACACAGTAATAATTTGTCCGACTCTATACCCCCCCCCCCCCCCCCCCCCCCAAAACCTTTCAATCCTTCACCCGGCATTGCCTATCACAAAAATATTCATCCGTACGCAAAAGAATCAAAAATGCTTACGGAATGCAGTGAATGCAGCGCAGAGTCGATGAAAACCATTCGACTCACAGAAATTCACTGCGGGTCCCGCAGCTGCCTTCAGACGCCTTCAGAAAGCTCTAAAAAATGGAGGGTGTACAGAGGGCGCTGAGGCAACAAAAAAACCGGCTTTATCTGAAAATATCGAGTTTCCCGCCTATGTACATGTATATACATAGCTCATGTCTTAGTCCATCTCTATCTGAGGTGATCTGGGGACTCTGAGAAATGAGGGACCGTCGAAAAATCCGAAAAATATTATCTGAAGAAACAAGGGAGGGGAATGTGTGATCCCCGCCGACCGCGCCAACTATCTTGCAGCCGTTGAAGCGTGACGAATGGTCCGCAAAGAGACATGGAAAAACCCGCAAGACGTCGCCTTTCTCGGAAATCTCGGGGTGTTTAAGAAAGATTATCTTTTAAGAAAGTATTCTACGAATATATATATAATATATGCCTACAAGCACATAGATTAGATAAACGGTTTTTAATCAGCATCAGAACAATTGGATTGGGAATCCCGGAGATAGATTGTTTTAATCATTCGTAAAATCTATTCGAAACATCGAAATTTAAAGTTTTTCAGACCATCGTTAAAATTTTTATAGTTTCGAATTCGAGTTTTCCATCGTCAGATTACCTCATTTTCCAGTTTCATGATTTTTCGATGAATTTCAAATACGTATGGGTCATTCCACGTCAGATTTACAACTGAAAGTTTTTTTCTCGAGTGACATAATCGACACGCATTTTTCTACTTCGATATAGAAGTAGAAAACGAAGAAGTAGAAATAGAAAGAAGAAATAGAAAAGAAGTAGAAATTCCTTCTGATCCTGACGGATCAGAAGGAATTCAAAGGGACGTTCCCTTGCGTCCCTTAATAACACGAAAGGGACATCATGGTTTTTACCATAAAAGTAACATGTTTTTACATTGTGTACTGGCACACAGTTTAAGTATATTCAGGGCCGTAGCCAAGAATTCGGTCCCGGGGGGGGGGGGGGGAAGGGGGGGCAAATGATTTTAAAATTTTGGTATTAAACCCAGAATTTTCAAATTTTCAAAAATTCTAAATCTCAAAATTTTAAAAATACTCAAAATCATCGAATCTTTTGACATACTTCAAATTTCCCGAAAAATCAAATTTTTGAATTTTCTGACGAACTTGAACAATTTTTATTTTTCGGAAAATTTGAAATATTGAAAAATATTTTAGAAATTTCGGCATGAATTACCATTTCCAAATGATCGGAAAGTTCGAAATTGTGTAATTTTCCAAAATACTGATAATGTTCGGAAATTTCCAAAAAACTTACATTTTTTTAATCTTTTGAAAAACTCCAAATTGTCAATTTTTGTTGAAAAACTCAGAATTTCGAACATTTTCGAAAAACTGGAATTATCGAAAAATTTCCAAAATTTTCTGAAAAATATTGAAAATTACAATTTTTCCGAAAAATTAAAATTTGAGTCATGAATTTAAAAACCAGCGATTCTGCGAATTACTTTAAATCTCTATAATTTCGAATTTCATGGGAAAACTGCAGGAAACTTCTGAATTTTCGAATACACTCAAATATCTTCAAATTTCATGGAATGAAAATTGCTCAGTTTTTCGGGAAACTCAAATTTTGTCAATTTTCTAACAGACACGACAAATTCCTATCATTCGAGATATTCATGTTTCCAAATTTTCCAAAAAAATCGGAATTTGAAAATTTTTCGAAAAACTGCATATGTTCTAGTATATAGGTATTTTCCGAAATACTAAAATTTACGAAATTTTCCCGAAAACTCACAGTATGAAATCTTTTCAAAGACAGGGAATTAAAAATTTTATCAGGAAACTCAAAATATAAATTTCTTAATTTTTCGAAAAAATTTCAATTCCGAAATTATCCAAAAGATTAAGTATTCTAAAATTTTTGAACAACTTGAAATGTTCAGTTGCTATTTGGGAAAAATAATTTTTTGAGAAGTTTTAGAAAACTTACAATCTTTAAATCTCTTTGAAACTCGGAATTCTAAAATTTTCTGAGAAACTCGAATATTCTCCTATTTTTCTGAGACACCTAGAATTTTTATATGAATTACTCTAATAGTTTTATAATAGTTTTTAATTATTCTGGCAAACACAAAATCTCCAAATTTGAAAAAAAAAACCTCGGAATTTTCAAATTTTCTATTTCTTGGAAAACTTGATTATCTCAATCTTCCGAAAAACTCGGAATTTTCGAATAACCTTAGTAATTAATTGTCTTCGAAGTTTAAAAGAAAATTAATATTTCCGAGTATTTTATCATGACGGAAAATATCTTTATTTTTTAGAAAATGTAATTTTTCGAATTCCTAGACAGATTTAACGAACTTTTAATAATAACTAGTAATTAGAAACATTAACAGTCTTTAACTTTTCGGAAAAATTTATAGTTCAAAAATCTTTCGCAAACTCAGGATTCTCATATTTTCGAAAAACTTTGAATGTTATTATGTTGGCAGATACTAACATCAACATTTTTTGAAATTAACAAACAATTAGGATGTTCAAAAAATTTGGAACAACCTTTAAATCTTTCGAAAAACTTATTGGAATTTAAAAATGTTTCCAGAAAACTTCAAATTGCGAAATTTTTTTGAAAACTCGAACATTTTCCGAATTATGTATGGAAACAAAAATTTTCAAAGTTTTTGAAAAACTCGAATCATTCAAATATTTCAAAATACTAGAATTTTCGAATTTCCTGGAAAAGAAAAATATATTCACAAAATATGTTTCCCTAATCTCACAATTACCAGAAAAGAGTTATCCTGGAAATCTTGACTATTCAAAAACCAAAAACTTTTTGATTTTACAAAAAAAAAGTGAATATTTTATAATCTTTAAAAAACAAAAATTTCGAATTTTCTAAAATCTCGAAATTCAAAAATGTTTCAGAAAACGAACAAATTTAATAAATTTCAAAAACCTTCAAATAAAAATGAAGGACCCATAAGTTATAAAAATTATAGCGCGTACTCCCAAAACACCCCATTCACATTTTCAATTAACTACGCTCTTGGACAGAGCATTCAACATATGTTCTTTCCGCGCAAGCGCAATATTCCCAGTATTGGCTGAATTTTCGCATTTATTTAGGAATATTTAGCACGTTTAAATATGTCTGTCGCACGAAAAAAACATTTTAATGAATTAATTGTACACGGTTGTTTGGCAAGAACACTTATTTCAGCTGTAACTTCTTCAAAAACACTCATTTTCCTGCTTTTTACAAGCGTCCCTTACGTGTTATAAAAGGACGCAAGGGAACGCAAGGGAACATCCCTTCGGATCCGTCAGGGTACATATATTTTTTTTTCGGAGTAACGATTTTTTGAAATTTCGAATTAAAAAAAACTTGTTTCATTTAAAGTATACCCAAATATTTCAATTTGGATTTTATGAATAACATTTTCATTGAAATAATATGTAATGGCAATGGGAAAATTATCTCACTCAATATTTTCTATGATTAGAATTCATTCTTTCATATTTATTCATTTTATCATTATTTGTTATTAAAATTTATAATTGTTTCCTTTCATATCCCATTTAAGAAACTAAAAAGTGCTCCACCTAATACTTTTTGGCTACATGATAAATTATTTTCATTTTTTTATAGCTGTTCATTGACATAGAAAAAAATATTCATCGTTGATCAAACATATCATTCATTCGTAGGTTTTATTTTTGAATTTTTGCGTTTTTTGGAACAAAATACCCTTCAAACTTAAAAAAACGTCACTAAAGAATACAGTAGACTTTTGTTCATGTTGATTGATTCGAGAGAAGTTCCCGCATCTTTCGCCCGATTCGTCAGATTATAGGCGAGTTCACAAAGAAATTATTTCATTGGTTCCCGCAAATTCAATCGTTCTCTCATTTGCTGAATTGATCCTGGTGGGGAGCGAGAAGAAATCGGGAAAGTCGGGAGTCAAGATGCCTTGTGAGGAAAAAGTCAAGATAAATAAGAGTCAAGACAAACGAAAATCTACTATACGTACATTCAATTGTATATTGTATGCATTAAATAATGTTAAAAGTTTCGCAAAAATCATAACGATTGCAAATCATTAGAAAAGCCTAGTCATAATCGTTCTGCACAGTCAACTCAAAGTAACAACCAAAATTACTAGGGGATCGAAATTGAATTGAAAAACGAACGGGCCTTGTGTATTGATACGCTACTGCACGAAAGAACAATATGAGAGGCAACGAATGGACATTACGAGAGACGAGGAACATTATAAGGGGCATGACTGTATCATAATTATTACTAGGGTGAAACACCAATATTTTTCACAGGAATCCCTCTGGGTGCCGATAAAATTTTAAATCCATGCGGAAAGAAGTATGAGCGAGAAGGTCGAGTTGTAGATGGTAAAGATGCGAAAAAAGGTCAATTCAGGTACCAGGTAAGCTTGAATAGCGAGGAAAGGATGAAAAACTCGAGTTTTCTCGAGTCGAATTCACGAGCAATTATTATTCCATCACGAATTTGAAAAACACAGTGTACATGTCGCAAGAGACTTCGAGTACGTTAAAAACGTGAAAATGTGACATTCTAAAGGTTTTCTAAGATTTTCATTAGGTCGGTCACTCGTGCTGACTCTCATAAAAGTCAGCACGAGAAACACGTGAAACTCTTATAACATCGCGGAGTGTACCAAGTTCGAATTCATTACGATTGCTCTTTATTCTAGGTAGGCATAATATTTGACGGAAATTGGTTCTGTGGAGGAACGCTCATATCCGGTGATCTTGTCGTTACAGCTGCTCACTGCATGATAAGAACGTGAGCGTTTAGATAACTTTTTACATACGTCGTGAAAATAAGTTGAGAATAATAGTTTTTATTCAACGCCCGCGAGAAATATGTAATTTCGTGGCCCTGCTGAGAGTGGACGAAACAATAGATTACCTGATTGTTGACGTATGGCATGCGAGTGATGAACTCATTCGCCCACTAGTGGGCGAATAAGCTCTTCGCCCACGCTCATCTTAACGACCTATAGCTATTTACTCACTCACGCTCAGTTTAGCGACCGTTTACGC
>JAPYZK010002685.1:0-35214 GCA_030522785.1 Platygaster equestris | reverse complement strand
GGGGATTTGCTTTTGGGGCTGAATAGAACCACTTTTTGAGGGTACGAGCCTAGTACAAATCACAAACCCAAATTTTGTTGAACTGTGTTATTTTGTATTCAGAAGTATTATTTTGAATTATCAATTCAAAAATCTGTAATCACTTTTTTCCTTTTTGACAGTATTGTTGTCTGTGATATCGAAAATTGATAGATGTTGTTTCACAAAGTGACCGGGAATGGAACAGTGATTCCGGCGTCAAATGGAAGTGCAATACACACACCGGTGTCGACGAACACGCCATTGAGCACGACGGCGCGTCCTCCGAGTCTTGACAGAATTGGTTCCATTGACTCGCAGCACTCTCAACATTCCAATTCCAGCCAGTCGTTGACTGTCGAGTGGGCCGTTCCACATCAAACCAAACTCAAATACACTCAACTTTTCAACACGTGGGACCGCACTCGTTCTGGTTTCCTCTCGGGCCCACAAGCGAGGAATATCATGGTTCAGTCTCAGCTCCCTCAGGCGATTCTTGCCCAAATTTGGTGTGTTTTTTGCCCAAATATGGATGTTGTATCTATATTGATAAGATAAGTTCGAGTTTTTTGTTTCGTTCATAATTCATTTTTTGTAGTATCAAAACCTAGTGAAGGCAGAAAATTTTTAACGAGCGTGAGATTTATGGATATACGATTCAAATCGATTTTTTGGCGGCGCAACCACTCATATGTAGTGTAATAATGAATGTTATATTATTTATTGTTCGTTAGGACACTGTCGGATATGGATTCGGATGGTCGTTTGGGCTGCGAGGAATTTGTACTCGCTATGCACTTGTGTGACATGGCCAAAAACGGGGAAACTATTCCCCCGGCTTTGCCACTTGAGCTTATTCCGCCGACTTTTAGACGCCAACAGCGCCAAGCGAGCCTGACTTCTCAGGGCACGCCAGAAAATATTGACCCGTTGGCTGGAATGCCCCAGGTAAATAACTCGTCAGCCTTGGTTTTTTTCTCGACATTAATAAATTTAACGGGATTGAAAGCCCATCAGTCATATTCACGAGATATTGTTTTTATGTTTCAAAGATATTTTCAACAACCGTGCCAATTTTTACAAAATTAGTACGTACGCCTCGCATCAATCGGTTCTTTTATTTTATAGAGTTCTTTCGAGGACAAAAGGAAGGAAAATTACGAAAAAGGTCAGGCTGAGTTGGAGAGACGGAGGAAATCCCTGATGGAAATCCAGAGAAAAGAGCAAGAAGAACGTGAGCGCAAAGAAAGAGAAGAAGCAGATAAACGAGAAAAAATACGGTACTTATTTTGTTAATTTTTTTTCAGTATAATGAAAATTTAAAAAATTGTACCTATCATATTTTTAATTTGACAAAACTTTTGGCCAGTTACAAATTGTTAGTTAATGATTTGAAACTTTGTACATTACGAAATGTGAATTGTGAAGTGTAACAAAACTTTTGGCTGCATTTATTGGATGCTTGAAATTTACGATTCCAGATGTGTTTGAATTTAGATTTGGGAATTTCCAAATGGTATCGAATTTCTCTTTTCTTGATTGACAGGTTAGAGCAGGAACGTCGGCGCCAAGCAGAAATCGAGCAACAGATGCTGCGGCAGCGGGAAATCGAACAAGAGAAGGAAGAGCAACGAAAACGCGCACAAGAGCAAAGAGAGGCTGCGAGAAAGTAAGTTTATTTTGATTTTTCCTGATTAAATCGAACATTTTTAACAAAATTGACGTGCACATAAAAAATATTCCAAAATCTGGAACACTAAGTAAATTTATAGTCAAACCATGGGATTAAGTTGTGTATAATTTTACATTCGTCTCCTTTCAATTTTTCTAATGAAATTAATTTATGCAATAGTTTCTTGTTTATAATCTTGTTGGAAATTATAATTTTATTTATTGTAAACAATACTTGCCATACTATGTAGTCACTAGTATACAACAAATACATGTCCTAATAGTAGCGACAAATTATTTCATCTAAAATGCACAGGAGTCGAGAAAAAATTGGATATTTGAATATAAATATCACTTGTAATTTTTGTAACTCAAGGTAAATTTATAGAAAGATTAACTTGGTGTATATTTTTTTTCCCCAGGGAAATGGAACGACAACGCCAACTTGAATGGGAAACCCAGAAATCTCAAGAATTGCAAGCCCAACGACAAAAAGAACAAGACATGGTTCTCAAATTGAAGGCCAAAAATCAAACTTTGACAATTGAGCTTGGAACTTTGGTAATCAAAAATCACCTAATTTTCAAATTGTACACTTTTTCCAAAATACAGACTTGTCAAGAAACTTGTATGCAAAAATTTAGGAACTGAAAGTGAATTTCAGTAAAGATCCTGATATTTTTTTGCGCTTAATTTATTATGATTTATAATTTATCATGATAGAATTTACAAAAATTATGTTCAATTATGAAAAAATGTACTCAATTTTTAAAAATAACTCATAATTTACAAGACATTTTGCATATTTCGTAAAATTTACTTTCTTGTGATGATTTACGCAATTTTCGAAAATCGTAGAGTATAATTGTGAAAATTTGTTTCATTTAAGAAAACAATATTTTCTCTGAGCAAAACACTTTTTGTTTTGAGAACATTTTAAGTGTAGCTTGGTGATTATTTCCCAGTTTGAAAATGTTGCTAGAATGAATTATAATTTTTGCAGAACGACAAAGTTAAAGAATTGTCGCAAAAAATTTGTGACACGCGGGTCGGAGTGTCGACGGTGAAAAGCACAATAGACGGAATGCGCACGACGAGGGATGCGCAACTGCAAGAGATGGCAGCGCTAAAGAACAAGCTGCGCGAGCAAAATCAACGGCTACTTGCGCTCAGCCAGGAAAAAGCGCGCATTGAAGCACGCAACAAAATGAACGCAGCTCAAGACACCGCTGGTCAGGAGGCTGTTAAAATGGCCTTCGCCAACAGACAAATAACGATCAAGCAGCTCAAAGACAAAATTCAGGACCTCCAAGATCAAGTACATTTTTGAATTTCATATCTTTAAAATAAAATTTCCATATTTTTACTTTTACATTTTTTAATTTCTCAACTAGAAATTTATTTTTAGATTTTTCTTCGTTTGCGTTTTCGGATGTCACAGGAAAAAGTTTCCTACGTTCAAATTATTAAATTGAGTTCGACAAGTTTACGAGGTTTTGAATTATGATTTTTTGTTCATTGATTCAGTAATTATAATAATATTTTTTTCTCGATCAGTGAAGTTATTGATTGATTCGGAATCAACCCTAGTGATTCTAGTTTCTATAAAAACCTTTAAAAAATTCTTATAACAATTTTTATAAGGTCGGTTTTATAAAAGTTTTATAAAAAAATTGTTACACAAACAATTTTTTTTCAACATTTTTATAAAACCACTTTATGAGAATCGAAAATTTTATATAATTTTCATAAAATCGACCTTATGAAAAAACGAATTTTTATAAATAATTCACTGATTTTATAAAAATTTTGCCTGTTTTTATAAAAACTAGAGTCGCTAGGGAAATTTCGTATCTTTCAGAGCTAGTATTCACTTTTTGCCAACTCCTATGTTTTGTCGAGTTCGAATGTGTCAATATCGATTTTCATCATCTTTCAGATCAATGGAAAAATGACAGATATCGAAAACAATAACAGTCAGTTGGAGGAAGTGAAAAATCAGATGAAGAATCTCGCTCTGGATTGCTCCAACTTGTACAAAAATTTCGAGGAAAAGAAAAAGAAGGTGCAGGAAATGCGAGGCGGTGGCGGCGACTACTCGGCCGCCGCCTGGGGCGACGACAGCGCCTGGGGCGACGACGCCGAAGGCGATGCCGCGGCCACCGAAGAGTGGCCGCCAACTACCGATGAAACTCAAGAAACCTCCGAACCCGGTTACACCAAGTACCGCGCCCTCTACGAGTTCGTTGCCAGAAATGGCGATGAAATTTCTTTTCAACCTGGGGACATCATCATGGTAACGCTCCTACTTTTTTGTATCATCTCAATTTTTGGTAACGATTTGAGTATTTTGATGTCATTGGATTTAAATATATTTCGTCCGAAAAGATATTCAGAAATTCTTTAACAGTTATGTATTCCAAAATTCAAAATTAATTAATTTTCGAAAATATGACGAAAATAGACGTAGATAAGATACATTTCGCACAGTTGAAAATTTTAACTATCGAATTATTTTATTCTTTTTCGTAGGTGCCACCAGTGCAAAACGCTGAACCTGGCTGGATGGCCGGGGAAATTCGCGGTCATACTGGTTGGTTCCCCGAGTCCTATGTTGAACCTATTAGTGCCGTGAGTGAAGGCGCCACTTTCGTTCAGCAGGACAGCATCGAGAAAAGAACTCTCGAGTTCGTATTTTCAGTTTTCTTATTGTTTCCGTTTTTTTTTATGTTTACTAACAATGTTCGGCTTTTTCACGAGTTTTTTGCTAATGTCAGTTTTCGAACGCAATTTTTCTATGGTGTAAGAAAAATGGAATTTCACAAGTCGTGTAACAATAATTTTGTAATGAATGTGATGTTTTTGAAACGAGCTGGAGGCGAGTTTTGAAATCACATTAAAGTTGAATAATTGTGATTACACTAGTTGCGAAATCTATTTTTTACTGCCGAAAATTGGTTTTATTTTCGAGTACAAAGAACTGGATTGATTGCAGGGAAATAGCTGAGGTTCCGGAAAATCTGTCAGACGCAGGTTCTATGGTAGGAGAAGGTGGTCCCGTGGTCAAGCCCATCATACCCACTCCTGGTGAAGGTCTCGCTTGCAACGTCCAAGCCACGTCAATTTTTCAATACAAACCTACCGTTACGCAACATTTGTCATTTGACAAGGGTGAAACCATCAACGTCACCGAACAACAAGTACTACGTCATAATATATTCGAAAAAAATGTTATATGCAACCAAGAGTTTCGAAATTTTTGAAAAATCTCGGAAAATCTCGTGAATGTATCCAAAAGTTCCATGAATTTAGAGAATTTTTTGGTGTTTCTAAGAATACGGGAATTTTTATTAATTTTCCAAAAACTGTTTTTATATTAATAAAGTTTTCCAAATTTGCACAGTTGGGACGGAAATAAAAAAGTTGGCACATTTTCCATCGATAAAATATTTGTTCCATTTCCCAAAATTTCTATTTGCGTGTATAAATTTATTTCAATTGTCAATATTCAAATTATTATTCAAATGAAACCTTTTGAGATTTCAAAAAAATTCTTGAGATTATTTTGAACTTGATGAAAATTTTCGAAAATCCTCGAGAACGCTACATTTGCTGTATTCTTCGAAGATTTTGAAAAAAAATGACTCGCGTAAAAATTTTTTATTATTCGAGTTGCTTTGTTGCATTTAATGATTTTTATATGACGTAGAACGACTGGTGGTTTGGAGAGAAAAATGGAGGAAAATCGGGCTGGTTCCCTAAATCATACGTCAAAAGTGAGGATTCGAAGGAAACTTACGTCGCGCTCTATCCGTACGCGTCGAACGAGACCGGGGATTTGAGTTTCAATCAAGGCGAAGTCATGATGGTTGTGAAAAAAGATGGCGACTGGTGGACTGGAGTCATTGGCAACAGGACCGGTATTTTCCCCTCGAATTACGTGGAGTTGTGCGACTCTACTCCAAGTCAGGTGCGCTTAGAAATCGATGAGCATTTTTATCGTTCATTATGTATTCAATAGTGCAGACACTGTTCGAAATTTCTCCAAGATCAAATTATAGCGTTCTCAATATTTTTTCGGTATTATACAATTCGCAGGTAATAGAAGAAGAAACAATTCAACCTGTTATGGAATCTCAAATAGAAGCTCCTGTATCTGTTTCGGACGTCAGAGCACAAGTCAGTATACACGTTCATGAGATTTTTTGTTCTCATCAATGAACCTTCTGAAAATTTTTTCTTTCTTTTATTTTTTTTTAGCTCGAAAAATCGGTACAGCAAATGGACAATGAAAAAGGCGCTGCTGAGGATCACGCTGAACTTCCTGATTTTGCTGCAATGTCAGCTCAGCAGGTGATGATTTTGAAGAATACTTGTATGAAAAATTTTTTTTCGAAAATCGCTGATGGTACCGAAGGTTACGTAGAAATAATGAACTGCGACAGAAAAAAATGTAATACGTATTCAGAATGTAGGAAATTCGTACAAGTCATTTTTACAATTTAGAAATTGAAATTTTGGATCTTAATAAAAAATGACTGATATTATGGTATGTTATTGCGAGTTTTGAAATTCATATTTGAACAGTTTTCCAAATTCTAGGCAATGAATTTTTATAAAATTTTCATAAATTTGTTTCTATAGTTCGAAATTATACATTGAATAATTTCTATCATTCATCAAAATATGAAGTTTCTATTATTACTTATTTTATTGCATCATATTTTATATTCTGAGGTTACTCTTTCACTATAAAGTTTCCTGTTTTCATGCTACTTGTGGAAAATTCATCGCAGTATGTTAAGGTATAATGGAAGACGAATAAAATTTAAAAAAAATACGAATGAAAATGGCATAAAGTAGTGCGAATTTCTATTCTAGAAAGGACGAAAACCAGAAATCGTACAAGTGATAGCGCCTTATCAAGCGACGAGTCGGGAGCAGCTAGACCTTCAGCGTGGTCAATTGATAATGATTCGCAAGAAAACGGACACGGGCTGGTGGGAGGGAGAATTACAAGCGCGCGGCAAAAAAAGACAAATTGGGTGGTTCCCAGCTTCTTATGTTAAATTGCTCACGAGTAGCAGTAATCGCAGTACCCCTGTTTCGCATGGCTACCTCGATTCGCCCACGGATCCAAATGCCGGTTATTTTCACATTTTTACTCATTTTATAGTGGTTTCGAATTTATTCGTAGTGTAAATCGGAATTTTTAAGAATTCTAATTATGAATATATTCGAAGTTAGAATCCTAAAAAGTCTAGAGATTCCATAGAAAATAAAAATCAAGAAATTATACATTTGATGGATATTTGAATTTCCATGTTCAGAAATTCATACTCTAAACAAATTCGGGGATCAGTAAAATTTATAGATTCCAATTCCAAACAAATGATGAAAATTTCTTGAATCTTTGTTTATACTACAGACAATGTTCACTCGAAAGTTTCTAATTTCAAGTAATGGTGAATTTGAACACTTAGAAATTCTAGAATTCAATTATCAAAAATCCAGTAAATGTTTAAAGATTAAACAATTTTTATAAAGACACTTAAAAGGAAGTCCACGTGAAAATTCAGACTCAAAATTTGCTGTAAGTTCGAAAATCCATGTCCGTAATTTTGAAAATTCTGATTCGTCAGAACTGCAGAATTTGAATTACGAAACTACCTAAAATATCATTTAAAATAGACAATTCAGATATTTTAACATTTGAATTCTTAGATTTTGTGGCCTAAGGCTTGGTTGTGAATCTGTGTTTTTCAGAAAGAGTCATGGCTCTGTACCCGTACCAAGCCCAAAACGAGGACGAATTGAGCTTTGAAAAAGGCGACGTTATATCGGTCATCGCCAAAGACGAGGAAGCTTGGTGGAAGGGCCAGCTGAGCGGCGCTTCGGGGGTTTTCCCTAGCAACTACGTCACTCCCATGTGTAAGTCTCTTTTTTATTACCATTTTTCCCTCACTTTTATCCCCTGTTTTTCGTAAAATCCGTCGGCTTTATTTTTTCACTCGATCCTGGCGTTTTATTTTCGTCCCCGATCGAAAATGACAGGAATTAGGGAGTTTTTATTGGAGAAACTTACCTAACATGTCGTCTTTGGTAGAATTTTTCAAATTCAGAATTCGTTTATCTAAACATTAATTTGTTAGGTATCAGTTACTTTCACTTCATAGAAAGTTCTTGCCCTAGTGATAGTAGTTTTTATAAAAACAGGCAAAATTTTTATAAAATCAGTGAATTATTTATAAAAATTCGTTTTCTTGCTATGTCGATTTCATAAAAGTTTTATAAAATTTAATTTTTATAAAGTGGTTTTATAAACATTTATAAAAAAATTTTTTTTATAAAATCTGTCAAAATTTTCATATAGTTCATCTGTTCTTTTATAAAAACTTCGGGATTTTTATATAGTTTCATATTTTTATAAAAAAAACTTTCCTGATACAAGGAATTTCTCTTATAGTAATATTTGATACGTTTTTATTACACAAGGGAATAGAAAGTCATGTTCTTAACGTTTTTTAGCAATTATAAAACGTAAAAACATGATTTCATAGGATTTGATAATTCTTCAACTCAAATTGAAAATAAGCATCCAATTTAACGTAGATTTGATGGACAAGAAAGTTGACTATCGGATTTCTGATGCAAAGGTCGCAAGTTCAAATCCCGCTGCCTCCAAAAAATTTTTAAATTTTTTTCGAAACGAAATTTGAGCTAGAGTCTCATGAACTGATGAAAAATGGTGTATATACATTAGCAAAATGATCCAAAAAAGGTTAGAAAAATTTTTGCATTTTTTTGAAAATGTTGAAAAAAAATTTTTATAGAAAAAATTTTTTTTTATAAAACTTTTATAAAACCACTTTATAAAAAATGCAAATTTTATAAAACTCATATAAAACCGACCTTATAAAAATTTTTTATGGTTTTTATAAAAACTAGAATCACCAGGGTGATAACATTTTCATATGATGAGCCTGTATGGAAGTTCTATGTACAACTTCCTGTAAAGTAGAAGTAACTAATGAATTGATGACTTGATGAAAAAATTCTGAATCTTAAAATGAACGTTCCAAATGGAAGTTCAATTTGGGAAATTGGTCGTGAAAAGTCCCAATTGGTTTTTCCATTCGGACTTTAACAGCTGGTTAGTAAGGGTTAGTAAGACGTTTCCTCGGCGTATGTTCCCAAATATTTTATTAGAGTCGACGCCTATGGGTAGCAAGAACTGCCCGTTCCTTGTTGTCCATTTTGTGTTCCGTTCCTGCAGATGAATGGACAATGGCGAGACAATGCCGCGCAAGAAAGGAAACGAAAAACATTGTTCACTCGGCGCCGCGATTTTTCCGCTTCCCGAATCGAATTGATCGAAACTACCGCGTCTTCTTCGGCTTTTGATTACAATTTTCCAGTTTTGGGTTGCATGATGCTTTCTGTTTCTCATTCTGTCCGTCTGTCCATTCGTCTTTGGATGAAAAATTTCATTTTTCCAAATTTTTACCGTTGAAAAGCGAAAAAAAAAAAAAAATTCTGATAATGCGACTGGTTTCATGTTGGTTCTAGGTGTAGAATCCTTTGCCCGTTTTTTCCTACATTTTTTGACTCCAAAAATGAAACTACATTGAAGTCGATTTGTTGTCAAGTGGAATTTTCCATGTCCATTATTTTAATACTTCGGTCGAAAACTGAGTGGGTGATATTTTGAAGGTTGTTGCGAAATTTTTAACTTTTGAAATTTTTAAGTTATGAAAAGTCATGTTTCATTAAGAATATGTTGTATCAAAACAGTCTTGTTGGATATTAATAACTGAAACACTGGTGAAACATCAATCAAAGTGACCTGGAAAAATGTCATTGATGTCCTGGAAATGCCCTGAAATTTCACAGTTAAAAAAGCGCAACAACCCTGTATATTTACTTATGAAAAAAAAACGTCAGTGATTGTATTTCCGATTGAAACCGTGTCGCATTATTCGATGTGATGATCAAGAAAAAAACTCTATCAGATCTTTTCATTTCTTGACGAAAATTGAGAAACTAATCAATGTCTTTCGCCTCTGCTTGATATGCGCAGCCTAAAGGGGGCACCGTGAGCGCTGTATACCACCACGCAACTCACGGTACAATTAAGAAAATCCAGCAAATCACACGGAGCATCGTACAGCTTCCCGGTTCTCGTCGACGAGCTACAATGTTTTTTGCGTTTTCTTTCGACTTTGCACAGCCGTTGTACCGCGAGTAGCCAAAAATCCAGAAAAAAAGCAAGAAAACTAGTCTAAAAAGGCAGGCCTAGACCTTTCCTTTTCTCTTTTTCGCCGGCAAAGCTACTCTCTTTTTATTCCCTTCTAGCGCACATTTCCTGCAACGACAAAAGCATCTTAATTAATAAATCGATATTCGCTATGTCTCACAAAATTTTGCTTTTGCCCTGCTTGAGCAATTTCACTTTGCAAAATTTTCGTCAGTGCGATGAAAATTTTATTTGTAACTAAATTTATTGGTGAGCGCGGACGTTTTTGATAAAATAGTAGATATCAATTTCTTAAATCTATTTTCGTCTTTTAATTGCAACTGACGAACAAAAAAATGAATCTCGGGAATTTTTTTCCTTTCGAAATCGCGATAATTATGAAAAGAAAGAGGGGAGCAATTTGTGACAGCTGAAAAAAATTGGCTGTGTAGCTTCTAACTTTCATACGAAATATGAATGGAAAATGTAAATGTTGAGTGATTTAAAACGTCGATTGAGTTGCTTTTTTCGTCGTCGAGATGGTAATTGAATTGAAGCAGGTGTTTGCCGGGAAAATAATGTTACCACGTTTATCGATGTTTTTAGCTTTAAGGAACGAGGGAGAAATCTTATTCTGTTGATTTGTTAACTGTTAATCGTGCAATACATTACTCTGTTCTTCGTGATAAATCGTTGATCTAGTTATGCAACATTATTGAAACCAAATGCGGAGTATATGCATGCAAATTATTATCGGTACAATAATCGCGGAAATAGTGGGGCTCGCGTCGCGATGCGACAGGGCTTTTAAAACCAGATCATTAGTTGTTCTTTGTGTACACAAGTGCTTTGAGATGCAACGATTGGAATAAAGTATTTGTCTGTTGTAGACTTCGCGTATTGAATTCCATAGATCGTTTTCCATAGATTCATTTATTTTATAACGAAGGCAAGGTTTTGGGGATTCGCGAAAAAAATTAGAAGAGGGGGTTTTCTGACAAAAAAAATGGCTTTAATGACATCGGAATTTCGAAGTTTATTAAATTCTATAGTCCTGGCATTTTCGAGTTCCACATTTATCATTTTTATATTTGGTGACTTGAGGTATTAATTTGCGAAATAATTGATAATCATGCGTAAACTGCTGAAACGTCCTCGATAAAGCTCAAATATGCCAGCGAGAACTCTGATTGAAAATTTGCATTCACATGTAAAAAAATGGAACGCTTTCTTACCGTTTCATTGTTACGTACGAAATTTGTCACAGCTGAGGAAGCACCGTCAATCGGTTTTGTATCCCAACTTGATCGCACGGAGAGAAAAAGACAAGAATACATAAAAGAGCTAATTTCTACGGAACAGGCGTACATCGAAGATATGCAGCTCGTACACGAGGTACGGTGAGAAAGTAATGATAGCTAATATTCATGAAATTGACGAATAACTAAGATTATTCCATTAATTTTTTCTATTCTTTGTTGAATTCGAGTGATTTTGAGCCAATGTGTAGTATTCAAATAAATAATTTACGAAGGAATGACGAAAATGAATAGACACAATAGTAACATGGCAAATTAGAGACACGTAAATTATTCAATTTTTGTAGGTCTTCGAAAAACCACTCATCGAAAGTTTAATCCTAACCGTGGACGAAGTTGACAGAATTTTCGTCAACTGGCGGGATATTATCGTCTGTAACGAAAATTTTCTCAGGTATGGATTCAAGGAGTTTTTCACTTTTTAATTTTTTGTTCGGATGTGAGGTATGAAAAAATAGTTCGCAACGTCAATATTTTCTCGCTGTCTTGACTTGCAAAATTGTGAAAAATGGTATAAATACATAGACATGAATTTTTATTCCAGAACATTGAGAATAAGACGCGACAACAGCAGTGGTGGTTTCGTACGCATGATTGGAGATGTTCTCTGCGAAAACGTGAGTTTTTTTTAGATTTTTAAAATTATTCCTTGAATTAGTTACTCGGAGCAAAAAAATGTTTTTCGATTTTTTTTATTACTTCAACTTACACAGTTTTTTCACTCTAACTAGCTCAAAAACTTCGAGAAACTAAAGACAATTTCTCATTTTTTATTTTTATTGTTTTTGAATTTTATCATTTTCTGTCATTAGAGTCATTTTCACTTATTTACTTTCCATTTTTTTGTTTTTTCTATAATTTTGTTAAATACTTCAACTGTTTTCGCAGATACCAAGAATGTCCGCGTACATAAGGTTTTGCAGCTGCCAAATATCTGCAGCAGCTTATTTGCAGAAGCTCACGGAAACTTCCTCCGAATTCGTCGAAGTAGCACAGCGATGCCAGCAAGACCCGCGAACCAAAGGAATGCCCTTGAGTTCGTTTTTGATCAAGCCGATGCAAAGAATAACGAAATATCCCCTCATTATCAGCAAGGTACGATTTTTTCGCGACATTACTAATCGTAATCATCATCCGATTTAAGAACCTCGAACTCTACTACTTCATACTTCGTGAGGGGAAAAAATTCGTGCTCTTGAAAATTTTTGAATTCTAAAATTTATGTCGAGACGAATTTCCATCGTCGTCGTTAGGTTGAAAGATGAATTTATGATTCTTTTTGTTAATGACGGATGCAAATTTCAAAAATGATGAAAATGACATGGTTTTTTTTTCGCTCAAGATTTTGGAGTACACCCCGAAAAACCACCCTGATCGACAGTATTTGAAAGAAGCATTGGCCAAAGCAGAAGAGTTTTGTATTCAGGTGAGATCAGGCCGAATTCGGAAGAAATATTTCACTGTTCGATCGATCCAGTTTCTAACGTGAATTTGCAATGTTCAGGTCAACGAAGGAGTTCGGGAAAAAGAGAACAGCGATCGGCTGGAGTGGCTCCAAGCGCACGTTAATTGCGAAGGCTTGGAAGAACAGCTTGTTTTCAATTCCCTCACGAATTTTCTCGGTCCACGAAAATTGTTACATTACGGGATCTTGCACAAGGTATTTTCGGCTGTGTTTAAACGTTTCAATGAACATGTGTAAAATCCCTAGTGATTGTAGTTTTTTTAAAAACAGGCAGAATTTTTATAATATCAGTGAATTATTTATGAAAATTCGTTTTTTTATAAGGTTGGTTTTATGAAAGTTATATAACATTTTCAATTTTTATAACGTGATTTTGTAGAAACTTTATAAAAAAAATTTTTTATAAAATCTGTCAACATTTTTATGCAATTCATCTGCTTTTTTATAAAAACAATTGAAAGCCTATACATTTTCTTATAAAACCTTCATTTTCATAAAAACTTCGCGTTTTTTATAAAAAGTTTCATATTTTTATAAAAAAACTTTCCTGATATAAAAAATTTGTCTTGTAGTAATATTTGATACGTTTTTATTACAAAAGGGAATAGAAAATCATGTTCGTAACGTTTTTTAGCCATTAGAAAACGTAAAAACATACGTAAAAACATATGATTCAATTGGATTTGAAAATTCTTCAACTCAAATTGAAAATAAGCATCCAAGTTAACGTAGATTTGATGGACAAGAAAGTTGACAATCGGATTTCTGATGCGAAGGTCACAAGTTCAAATCCCACTGCCTCCAAAAAATTTTTTAATTTCTTTCGAAACGAAATTTGAGCTAGAGCCTCATAAACTGATGAAAAATGGTGTATATACATTAGTAAAATAATCCAAAAAAGTTTAGAAACATTTTTGTATTTTTTTAAAAATGTTAAAAAAATTTGTATAAAAAAAAATTTTTTATAAAACTTTTATAAAACCATTTTATAAAAAATGCAAATTTTATAAAACCGACCTTACAAAAATTTTTATAAAAAATGCAAATTTTATAAAACCGACCTTACAAAAATTTTTATACAAATTTTGTATAAGTTTTTTATAAAAACTATAATTACTAGGGATTTTCAATTAATATGTACATATTCGTCATTGTCGTAATTGTAAATTTATCTTTTACAGGCGAAAAGTGGAAAGGAACTTGTTTGCTTTCTTACGAACGACTTCATGTTGTTCGCGCAGCCTATAAAAGCGCTTCCAAGTGGACAGCAATTTTCCTTCGAACGCAGCAATAACCAGAAGTTCAAAATGTACAAAAAAGTAAGCTCGCAGACACGAGGTATTTAAAAAATTTTGATAAATTCTTGAGAAATGGAAAGAAAATACTCACTATAGCTGAGGAAAATCATCTTGTGAAATTCTAATTGAGTTTACGCTTCTGTGGTTACAGCCAATTTTTTTAAGCGATTTATCAATAGAAAATGCGCATTCTCCGGGATCCGAAAATTCCGACAACATGCTGAGATTGCGGGAGTCTAAGAAATTGATCGAACTGGTAGCTCCGTCGAGCAACGAGTGCATTTTGTGGCATAAAAGAATCAATGACGCCAAACACAAGTTTGTAGAAAACGAAAAAAACGTTTTTCAGCGGCAACGCTCGAGTAAGTGCCAATCGAGAAAATATTTTCATCATTGCTCATTCACTCATCAAATTCTCAGAAAAACTCATTTGGAATTTTTACGTGCCTAAGAAAGTTTGTATTGTTTATGCAGAATCGCGAAAATCAAGGATTACAGAAAATATTTGATTCGCGTTCGTTTTGAAGTCTCCAACAGTTTTACTGTAATGAATGATATGGACTTCAGGCACATGGAAATTCTTACTGTTTTGTCCAAAGTTTATCGTCTATTTTTCAAGGTGTTCAACAGACACTCAGGAAAATCAATAGTTTGTATATTACGTAACTAGTGAGGAACAATTTTTTTGCGAGTTTGTAGACCGAGGCGAAGCAGAGAACTACGATCGCATGAGTAACAAAAAAACTTATTTAGTTACGTGTACTGTTTTATACACCAATTTGTTTAACAAATTCGTTAAAGTGACATATTCATGATTTTTCGAAAACTGCGAGGCTTAAAGATCATTTTTTTAAATGCGTATTCGTTCTAAATCGTTAAATATTCATTTTTTCTGGTAAAGAAATGATTTCGCAATCAGTGAATGAGAATATTTTCATATTTGATTGGATAATTACGATGTGTTTTTGAACGATAAATTTTCTGCTCAAACTAATTTTTTAAAATTTTTATTATTCAGTTCCTGGGGTGTATATACATTGTCATTGACCCTAAATCTGTAATTTTCAAAAAGTAGACAATATTATACAAACATCGAATTATGAAATAATTTATCTTTATCGATTTCCTAAAATTAACTATTTCTAATTTGTGAGTTAACCCAATGATATATACAAGAACTAAATATTATATCAGATTATGAAATTTGACTTGACGAAATTATTCTAAAATTTTTTTTCAAACGTTACTCAAGTAACTAAAAGAAGTCATAGATTTTTACTGAGCATCTGTTTGGCACCTTGATGTTATTTGTCCATTTTCATTATTTGTACTGATTATTTGCATGTACTGTATCGTTTTTTTTACTATTAAATTTTATGTTAATTACAATGAAAACTCCAATCAAATTCGATATTATCAAGAATAATTAACGCTCAATTATCTTGAAGATAATTTGACTTCCCAAAATGAAGTTAAAAACTTACGATTTTATCGAAATGACTATAAGGAAGACAATGCATCGAGACTATAAATCAGTGTATTTCTCAACGCACGACATTTCATGAAAATTTCATTCGTTTCATTTTTATTATACTTTTATTTTAAATCAACTTTATACAGAAGAAGTTCATTCAAGTCACGTATACAATGAGAAAAAACACATGAATTGGTTGAATCAAAAGTTGTCCCACGTTTGGTATTTTCGGATTTGATCAAATTTTAGAAATTTGAAGAAAATTGCAAAAGTGCTCTCGAAACTATAAAATGAAAAATGGTTGATACATAATTTCTTTTCTATGTCTCGTTCGTTGAGAAAATGCCTTTTACGAGAGTTTCGAGACAGTCGACACAAATAAGCTTCTTCTGTATTTTATTATTCCGAAATGAATCATCAACGTTTTTTGTTTGTATATATAATTTGTCAAAAAGAACAGGAAGTTATTTTATGTGGTCCGTCTGGAGCGAGTACGGTTTACCATATTTTTGTATTGTCCAGATTGAACTAAATTTCTTTTTTCAATCTTTTTCATGAAATTATGCATTCTTCGTTATTAACATTCATTTTGTGTTGACGAAAGTCAACAAAAGTAAATGTCGAAAGTCTTGCATATTTCATTTTATTTTTACGTTTTTCGTGATTTTTTTTTCAATTTTCGGAGGGACACAAAATATTTTGCTACGTATCAATTTATTGATAAGAGTTTCAGAGATCTAAAAGAAATAGTTCCAAAAAATTACAAAAAAATCGATTAAGACACTGGAGATTAATTATGTCTTCCGAAGGCAAAAAAATTCTAAAACTGGATATATCTAAAAAAAAAAAAAAGAAATATCATTTTGAAAATAATGCAAAACGTGTTCATCCGTACTCGTCTAAAAAATTCGGACTCGATTGACAAAAAAAAATCGTTGTATAAAACTATGCGAATTGGGATGACAGAGCAGGCGCGATTCGGAGCTTGCGGGAGAATTCTCGTGACCGTTGTCGGGGGCACCGATCTCAAAACAGTGACCGGTAAGAGCGAGCTGCCAGTCACGTCGAGACGTGTGTTGCTATGGTTTTCGTGGCTTCGCTTTTGCTTTTCTTCCTTTTCTTACGTTTTTCATCTAACATCTTGCATCTCCTGTGATCTCTTGAAATCGAATGCAGTGTTATTTAACGTTGGGTACTTGATTAACAATTGCACATAGTTTGCAGGAGAGCACCCAAAGGCTATCTTGGAGTAGTCGTTTTGCAGGCTGAAGAGCTTAGGCTTAAGAAAAGAGGTAACTAACTTTACAGAGCGCACTGTAGGTATTTTTTTCAGTTACTTTGCAATAGTCTTTAGAAATTTTAGAGAGATAACATTTCAGTCAACTTTCGAGAATACTAATGGAAAAATCGATGATCGTTTATTTGTACAACATCAACGTCCCAGCACATACAGTAAAATAATGTATATACATTGTGCTTTGTACCATGCATTTTTTTTTTAATGTGTAGATAATCGTTATCATTCTGAAAGAACAGATTTGCATCAAATTTTTGAATGAATGTGTGCAGATTTTGTGCAGACTGTTTTATCAGGGAATTTGTTATAACCCAATTATTTATGTCTATTTTTTTGCCATTTGATAACATTCATTTGCATTTGATGATGTTTTTTTTTTAATTGTAATGTAACATATTCATCATGGATGTATTACTAAACCAAAACACAGAAGTTACTTAGAGCGAAATCGAAATAATAAGACTTTTGATAAGAACCCTATTGAAAGTCGGAAGCTTGATATTTGACAGTAATAATTTTGCTCGTTGTTGCGGTTTCATGTTGGCTTTGTTATATATGCGTGACGTTTTTATTTATTTACTGCATTTTGATAACTACTACGTATCTTGAGCTTTTTCAGGTACTTTTTTTGCATTTCTTTTCTTTAAACTTGGTCAGATGTGTCGAACATTCGTTTTTCTTGCTTTTTTTCATTCTAGTTTGAACTGTGTGGAAAACGACTTATTTGAGCTTTTCTGGACTTTTAATGCTGTTTGAAATTCGGCAAAAAAATTTTATTTTCGATTATTGTTTTGTTGAAGTTGAAAAATGTGGACTTGTAGATCTTACTGTGAATAGTTTGAAAATGTGAAATTCGAAATCGAATGAGAAATTTGTGTCCAATTGCAGAGTGCATTTTTTTCTAATGCTCTAAATACTGATAGTAATTCACTTACGTGCAAATTTTTAAATGATAAATTATCTTCACTGTATAAATATTCTCCCATAGTAATTTCAATTATTTCAAGAATTTTTTAAATCTAATAGGATTTAATTTTCTGATAAAATCGACTATAAAATTCACGATTTTACTCCAGTTATTCTAGTTTTTATAAAATCCTGAAAAAATAAACATTTTATGAGGTCGATTTTATAAAACTTTCATAAAAATTGCACGTTTTATAGAAGTTATATGAAATTAATTTGAAAAAAATGGAATTTTATAGAAACAAAAATACTAGGGTTATTATACGGTTGATCTTGTAAAAACCTTATTAGAAAAAAATGTGTGCTCTCTGCTCGGTAACTCTGTTACAAAAGTTAGTTTGCGCCAAATTTTTTCACTAAGTCAACCTTATAAGAATCATCAGTCTCAAAAAATTTCTATAAGGTACAAGAAAATGAAATCTTATAAGAAATTGAAGAATTCTCTACAGTTTTCGACATTCTTATACGAATCAAGATCATCAAAGTCGTGTATAAAAATTTCCTGGGCCTACAAAATATTTTACACCCAGGGAAATGAACGGGGTTTTCTAATAAAAATCCGTATATTGCCCTGAAGAGATAGAAAATAGTCTTTAAAAAAACCATGCCCGTCCATATTGGTTTGAAACGCACTGCCTTAACTGCTCCTGGCAAATTTACACCCCAAAATGCATTCACATACCGCATCAACGTGCCATAAGTTATGTACTAATATTTTCAGGCAAGTGCAATACGTTTTGCAAAGTATCTATGGGCTCGCAAGAATCGCGGACCAACACCGTTTCCGGTACAAACTGTCCACTTTGGGATTCCTCCATGCAGTTCCAGGTTAAAGACCTTCATGAAGATACTTTGTGCATCACCGTTTTCGACAAAGGATACTACAGTCCTGATGGTAATTTTATAAATAAATTACAGCCGTTCAATACGAATTTTTTTGCCCTCCATGACAGTTTTTTTCCATTTTTGTAAAATAGATGCGAATCTTGCCTGATTTTCAAAAATTACTGGAAAACTACACATTGTTTTAACTACGATGATCAGGGGCGAACACAGAAAAATTTTTCGGGAGGGGTTTTCAAAACAAATTTCTTCGAAATATTTTTCAAATTTCCAAGTTTTATATATATTTTGTACATTTCTTGAGTTTTTGGAATTCTCGAAATTTCCGAAATTTCGAAAATGTTGAAAATCCTCGTAATTTTTGAAATTTCTAAAATTTTTGATAGTTTATCGCAATTTTTTGAATTTTGAACATCCTCAAAACTTGTAAAAATTTTCAAAATTTTCGAAATTGGCACATTTTTTAGAATACGCGAACATTTGAATAAATATAAAAAATTTTTGAAATTCTAAAAACTTTAGAAGTTCTCTGAATATCTAAAAATTTAATGATTTTTGGCATTATTTGACTTGACAAAATTTTACAAGTTGTCAAAATTTTAGAATTCTACAATTTTCCAAGATTCTCCGATTCTTCACAAAATTATCAAGCTCTATAAATATTAATGATTTCCGACATCTTCAAAATCCTCCAAGTTTTTGAAACTTTAAAAATTTTCAAAATAACTACAATTTTTTCATCACTGAAATTGTTGAAATTTCTGAATTCTCAAATTTTGACATATTCACAAGTTTTTCGGAATTACAAAAGTTCAATAGTTTTTCGAGAATTCGTTAACTTTCGTGATGCTTAAAATTTTTGTAAATTTTCGAAAATTTCGGTTTTTTCGAATTACTTGAACTTTTGAAAGTTGACAAAACTTTCAGAGTATTGTAAAAAATTCCAAAACTCTGGATTTTCAAAAATTTCATAATTTTCGGATGTTTCGGACTATTAAAAGTTTTCAAAATTCTATCAAAAATTATCATTTTAAAGTTTCTAATGTTCTAAATTAACATATAATATTAAATCTTTTAGATATCAACGCACACATATCTTTCCATTTTTAAATTTCGACTCATTTTACTAACAAAAACAGGCAATCTTACTAAAAATTTCAGGAGGGGTTTCACCCCCTAACCCCCCCCCCCCCCAGTGGTTCGCCCCTGTCGATGATCATATAAAAAGTGTTGAATTTTTGGTTTACAGAATTTCTTGGGCGTGCTGAAGTCCGCGTCTCCAGTCTGATGAAGGATTCCACCGTGATGAAGAGTTCTTGTGGCCCTATCCAAAAAAGATTCAACCTGCGCGAAGTCGAGACAGGGAGCGTCGTTTTAAAACTCGATCTCCATCTCTTCAATATTAAATCATGAAGGAACGCGGGTACGCAGTTGGACCTACTGACATGTTGTCAATTACTGACGTTTTGATAGACAGTTTTTATTGAATCATGATTCGACGAGTATTTACGCACAACTATTCCAGTATTAAGAGCGAGACAGTGTAGTGTAAGGTGGAAAGTTTTTATATTTTCGACAAAGGGAGAATAAATGAAAGTCACGTGATTATTTACGTAAGTTTATTTATAACCTTTCGGAGAATATTCCTGTCGAATGCTCCCTGACATTGCAATTTCACGTTTAAAAAATCACCGTGTACAAAATCAATAGTCGAGTTTTTTCTTCTTTATAATCGAGATTTTTTGTGAAGAAAAATGTTTTTGATTTTTTATTTAAAACAGTTGTAGTCTTTATGTAAGTATTAGGCTGATGTTTTTTGAGTCAAAATTTGCTTAACCTTATTTAATTCATAATCGAAACGTGATAAAGCTAGGGCAAGAGAAGTTTCGAAAAAGAACATGAGACATAATTTAACACTATTTACTCCGCGATATAAAAACTTTTCAAGTTTTTCTTTTATTGGTAAAAAAACTTGTTCGAATTATTTTGATTACAATATTTGTTCAACTTACGAAGTATTTTTGAAAACTCTTCATTAAAAAAACAAAAAACAAAAATTCTTAAATCTTTCAGATCTCGATTTCAAAGTATTGTTTTTGTCTCTCAACTGAATGTTTTCATAATCAAAATAATTCAAAAATTTTTCCTTTCGCCTCGGAGTCATCAACGGAAGAAAAAAAATCCAAAAATGATAAATAATGTCAAAGTTAAATAATACTAGGACGATTCGACAATGAGGTATCGTCGACTCATCCCCTCTCGTCCCCCTTAACGTTTCCTCAATAAAGCCTTATGGGGGACAACTCGATAAGCACTAATTCCAAATGAATAACGATCGTAAAAAAACCCATAACCTTCTGCCAAAACACAGACCCCAAACAGCCTGAGAGAAGTGACCAACAGAATTTCACTCGTATCCCTAGTGATTGTAGTTTTTATAAAAACAGGCAATATTTTTATAAAATCAGTGAATTATTTATAAAAATTCTTTTATTTATGAATTTTATACAATTTTATAAAATTCATATTTTTATAAAAGTTTTATAAAATTTTCGATTTTTGTAAAGTCGTTTTATAAAAACTTTATAAAAAGAATTTTTTGTAAAATCTGTCAAAATTTTCATACAATTCATCTGTTTTTTTATAAAAAAAAAAAGAAAGCCTTCAAAATTTCTTATAAAACCTTAATTTTTATAAAAACTTCGCGATTTTTATAAAAAGTTTCATATTTTTATAAAAAAAACTTTCCTGATATAAGGAATTACTCTTATAGTAATATTTGATACGTTTTTATTACACGAGGGAATAGAAAGTCATGTTCGTTCCAAATTGACATAGATTTGATGGACAAGAAAGTTGACTATCGGATTTCTGATGCAAAGGTCGCAAGTTCAAATCCCGCTGCCTCCAAAAAATTTTTAAGTTTCTTTCTAAATGAAATTTGAGCTAGAGCCTCATAAACTGGTTTATACATTAGCAAAATGATACAAAAAAAATTTTGTGCATAAAACTTTTATGAATCCACTTTATAAAGAATGCAAATTTTATAAAACTTTTATAAAACAGACCTTATAAAAATTTCTATAAAAATTGTTCATAAGATTTTTATAAAAACTATAATCACTAGGGATTTCCGATACTGTCAACTTCGGGACTCCCCGTATTTGACAAATCTCAGGGCGGAGCTGTCATGGGATCTGCATTACAACGATCGAGCGAAACGAGAAACAGTTCAAACCCCAATTCAAAATCCCTACAAATTACTTCAACCATCATTTTCCGGCAAAGCTCGCGGCATGTCCGGCTTGAACCCCACTTGGTCCCCGTTAGTCTCATTATCATTCGCGAATTCGTAAATAGGTTTGAACCCGGACTCAAAAACGGGCTTGAAGTTTTCCGGATCGAATTCCGTAGGAATGACCTTCTCAGGCATGTTCAAGGACACCGTAGGCTTGTCTTTGTTGAGAGACACCGCGCTCCAGCCCGTGGCTACCGGCGCTTCGGCGCTTTCGCTGGCCACAAACGGCGCCACGAAATTCTGCAACGATTTTGTGTCGGCGTCGTTGTCCTGCACCAAGGGCTGCGACGTCGGGGTGTAAACCAGCGCGATCGGCGTCGAGGGCGCATAATCCTGCAGGTAAGGAATTATGTTCGAACTGGCATCCTTGTCCTCCAGAGAGTCCTCCACGTCGCTCTTCAAGAAAATGACGATCAAAGTCAAAAAACACTCAACTACAATGATTTTTAATAATGAACATGCCAATTACCATTTTACTTTCGTTGTTGGGCACGAGCAGCGGTATCTCCTCGCTCTTTTCGTCTTGCAGCGTTTCCGGGGGCAAAGGTCGGTGCGGGCCGTGGGTGCCCACGACCACGCTTCCGTCGATCTCTTCGTTATTGCTGCCGCCGATGTTCACGGCCATGTTCACTGGGTACACCACGTAGACCGACGAGTCCGAGGTTTTTTCGTCTTTCCTCCTCGTCTCTGTTGTTTCTTCGTCTTCTTTTTTGGCGCTCGTCGTGGGGCGGGCAATACCGTCTTCGAAAGCGCCGTGTTGTTGGATCATCTGCAGAGTGGCGACTCTGGGCATGTGGTCCCCTGTGCGTTGCTTGAAGAAGATGGGAACCGGCCGTGGCGGCATCTGCGCGATGAACAGATTCGTTTTTTACATATCTACGATCTTTCCATCATTTTAATCGATGACCTAACTACTAGTTAGGTATACTATCGGTATATTCTTATGCTACTCTTTCATGAAAATAATCTCCACCCCTACTTATTCTTAATTATTATCTTATCGTCATTCCTAAATTGCATTGTATGTTTTCAAACCCTCTTAGTTTTGTTTGAGAGAAGAGGAAAATAGACCTTCTTTCCCACATTTCCCTTTTCTCTCTTACATTATTTAATTATTTTCATACATATACGTGATAATTTTTTTTTTTTTTTTTTTCGTTAAGAAAGAAGGAAGTCAACCACCTTCTTCTCACTTCCTTCCTCCTTTTACAAACCATTTTTTTTATATATATATTTTTTTACGATGTTGTATAATTTTTGAACAATTTTATAAATTTTTTGTAACCTGGGGTGGCTCCGCAGCGAATCGTTCGCTTTGGTCTTCCTCGAGCCGCATTTTCTGCCGGTTCTCCGGTGCCGGGAGTCGGAACCTCTTGACCACGATTTCCGAGTTTTGTGGCGTGGGGTCGTTTTGCGGAACCCTGACGACCGGGGGTGGTTGTCGGGGGAATTTTGGTGGTGGTGGAGGGGGACTTAAGTACCCTTGGAGAGGAGCTCCAAGGTTGGGTTTTCTGAGATGCCCGCGATTCCTTTGGCCTGGCAATGTGCCCACCGTGTCTGGGCCCCGGTGCCCGTGAGAAATTCGGGGCTTGAACTGCGGCAGAATGTTCGGTAGGTCCGGGTCAGGTCGCCTTTTGTAGCCCAAGGGTTCTGGAAACGAGGAATGCAAATAATCGTGTTTTGTTCATTCATGAGATGATTTTAGCATTCGGCAGTGGCGGATCTAGGATATGGGATTCTAGATCTAGGATATAGAATCTAGAATTCAATCCTGGGGGAGGGGGGGGGTTTGGTTTCTAGACTAAATTTAAAAAAAAAGGATAACGATTATTCATTAGTATAATATGAGTGAGACTTTATTTACAAATTTAGACTCGCTTTACAATTCAGAGTTAGAGTTTTTATTATGTTGAAATTAAAATTTTTTAATTTGGCTTCAATTAGTTGATTGATTTAATTCAGTCTAATACAAGAATGACGAAATTTTTCAATTATAATTTCAAAAAACGAGTTTTTTGGTATTTTTAAAGTCTTAGGCATTTTCGAAGTTTGAAAATTTTGCAGTTTCGAAGTTTAGAAGTCTGAAAATATGGAACAATATTTTCGGATTTTAAAGCTTTATAAGAAACGTTTCGAGTTTACGATGAACTACGGAAATTCGAAAAACAGAATTTCTTATTTTTTGAAGTGTAAAGTTTTGTAGTTCGATGTCATTTATGTGTATATTTCCTTATTTTAGTTTTTTAATTAATGGATTCCAGTTTTGCAATGTAGTGACTTATTGATTTTTCAATTTTCGTGTATTGTAAAAATATTAAAAAAAAGAAGAAAGTTTGAAAAATTACACTTTCGAATTTTAGAATTCATACCTATATAATCCAGAATCTCCGAAATTCCAAGTTTTTGATTTTAAACTTACAATTTCTGAAATTTTAAGATCTAGAGAAATTAAGGATTTTGTTTGCAAAATTCAGAAGATGTGAACTTCAAAATAACTTGCTAAGAAAGAGAAATGTCGCTTCATTTGGAGTTTAAATTTTGGAATGATGATAATTTAGAATCTAGATGAATCTCATATTTTGTTATGATATAACATTCAATGTATAATTATAATTAATCCGAATTTCAAAAATTTTAACATGAAACATACTTTTCGATATGTTTTCGAAGATGAGAAAACTCGGTAAAAATTGAGATTCATAATTATATCGTAATTTTGACGATTCATATTCCCGAAAATTCTAGATTCAAATGTTCAAATCTTCAAATTCAAACATCTTAAGATTGAACAAACTGAACATTTTAAAACTTTGCAACACTTCTCCAAAAACAGTGGAATTCTGAATAATTTAACATTTGTTATTTCGAGAATTCCGAATCCCCAAAATTTCATTTAACGTGTGAAATGTAAGAATTTTTCATTTGGAAATACCTAGTATAAACAAATTTTACATTCGGCAACTTTCAAATATTTTTGCGGACTTCGAATTTATGATTTGTGATTTTAGAAATCGAAACCTTGAAAATTCCATTTCTTAAAGTTAAGTTAGGTTACCTATTCACTTGTCTCAGTAGATTTTTGGGAGTTAAGCCCCCCCCCCCCCCCCTGGATCCGCCACTGGCGTTCGGGGTTAATTACCTGGATAAGCAGGCCTCGCGTATTCTGGACGAGGAGTATGTCGGTAGTGGAAGTACGGGGGTGGTTTTTGCTGCAACGGTTTCGATCTTGGGGGCATGAGGTCTTCGGAAGGTGGAGATACGCCTTCTGGAAGTTTTGGGGGGTGGATGGTTACTTTGGGCTCGACGATCGGAGAATAGGTCACGATTTCTTGGACATTAGTGTTGGCTTCATTGACGACCACGCGGTTGTCGGGCACGCTGGGCTTGGAGTCGATTCTGTCGTTTGCCTGCATGTCTTGGATCGTTGGCCTGGACTCGATTTCGTTTTGGTTCAACGGGTGCGGCGGTGCTTGGTACCATCTCTGTGGATTGAAACTGTAGGCAGGTTCCACGGAGATCGAGGGCAGAGCTATACTGCTGCCGTCGTGCCCTGGGTAGTACCGATCGTCCGTACTTGGCCTGTTACCTGTACATCATTCACGAATTAAAATGATTTCGAGTATATCCGAGGAATTCACAAAAATTGTACACAATTTATCCTACAATTGTTATACCTAAGGTTGCTACCTCGTGTACGACGCTCACCCGAAGGCCCCAAAAGAGGGGGGGGGGGAGTTTGAAAAATGTTTCCGAAATTTATGGAATTTTCAGGTTTTTGAAACTGTTAGCAAAGTTCAAGTTATCAGAATGACCGACATTTTCAACCGCTACTCGGAATTTTCGCGAACTGGAATTATCGAAAAATTTGAATTGTGAAAAGTGTAGAATTTTTGGAAATTCAAAAATTTTTGGAATTCATGTAATTTTTGTAATGTTTGATACAAGGAAAATTTACAACATTTTCGTAACTGTCAAATTAGAAGAATTTCCAGTTTTTGAAATTCATGAAATTATTTGCGAAAATCCGAAAAATTTGGAACATTTTTGTAATCATCGACATAGTAAAATTTTCTGAAATTTTCAAAATTCCAACAAATATTTTAATTTTGGAAAATATCAAATTTTCAAAAAATACATAGACTTGAGAAAATGCTGCAGATTGTAAAAAATTAGCACAATTATGGAAATATTTATATTTTTGAGACTTTTCAATGACTAACAGCTAGTTTCAAATTCCAAATAATTATATGATCCCGAAAAATTATCGGATTTTGGAATTCCGGAATTGATTAAAACTTGTTAAAATCCAGAACTAAATTCAAAAAAGTATCAAAAAAGTATCAAAATTCAGCGCAATCCGAAAATTTTTCGCTCAAACCCTGAGCCCGAAGATCGTACCACTAAACCCGAAGAAGTGGCAACCCTAGTTGTACCCAAAAAGCCCCTATTATTCTACCTGTACAATCATTTAGGAATTAAAATGATTCCAAATGATTCCGTGTATTTCCTAGGAATTCCAAAAGTTTATCAAAAATCTTCATCTTCAAATTCTTCAAGGGTTTTCCAGAATTTCACAAAGTTCAAGTCTTTGGAATCAATAAACGAGTGGAAGTCGACTATCGTACAAAAAAAAGCGCCTATTGTTACCGAATATCAAGGGTCGTCCCGGGGTGAGATTCACGAGCGATCCTTCCATCTTATGACTCTGCAGAACGTTCTCGTGAGTCAAAACATCTATGGGCATCGACGTAACCGGTCTCGTCGACGCTTCCTGGATCGACAATGTCGTCGCCGGCGTCGTCGTCGGCGCGGTTGAATTTTTCACCCGCTGCTCCTCTTCCTGGGGAAACTCGTAGTCTTGATAACCCTCGTACTCGTCTTCGAACATCGGCTTCTGTTCCGTCGTGGGTTCCTTCGTTGTCGTCGTTTCTCCCGTTGTCGACGTAGTCTTCGCCGTCGTGGTCGTCGTCGTCGTCGTCGTCGTCGTCGTTGTCTTCATTGTCGTCTGGGGAGAAGTCGGGGGAGGTATTTTTGTCGTGGTCGTCGTTGAGGATGTCGTCATCGGATCTTTCGTCGAAGCGTAGACCTTCCGAGGAGGCTCGTAGAACGGCGTTTTATTGACGAAGTCCACTCTGTGGTTGAATATATTGTAGCTGTTGACTCCGCTTTGTACTTTGGTGTTTGCGTACGAGCTAGAGATTACGGGGAAGTGGCTCTTGTCGTATCTGTCCGAAGAATACCGCACTGGGAGGTGAAGGAACTCGTGAAGCCGGATTTCATTGAGTTCCCCGTTGCTGGCGTCGCGTTCGTTGCTGTGTAGAGGGTCCACTCCAGCGGATGAATCTTGCTCGTACTCGCTTGACACGTTTAGTGCTTTTGCGGGGGGTGCTTTTTCGTAGTCGATTTCACCGGTGAGAGGGTCCTTTTCGAGGGAAAAGGGTTTGCCTCCGTTCAAGGCGTATGGGAACGGCATTCTGTATCTGGCCTCTGGCTCGAGTGGGTTTGTCGTGGATTCGTAGGTGCTTTCCTCGGCGATGAGGTCATGCTCTTGCACGGCTTCTACATGACTGTAGGTCGAGGAGCACGCCAGGATCAGCATCGTCCAGAGAATCGCTGCCATCGTTTTTCCGTAGTATCTGGAAAAGATTTTTTTACATTGTGGTACCAGTAGGTCGGGAAAATTGACTTCGGAGGAGACATAATTCGGTAATCGACAGTTATTTTGGGTTTTTAATTGCAGAGTGTGAAATTTGCGATTTTTCGAGTTTTTGTGCATTTAAAGGTTGTTGAGATGAAATTGAGACTTTTTATTCGATTTTTGATATCGAGTTACGAGGGTAGAATTTTCGGAGGAAAAATTTCTAAGTGTTTAAATTGAAAATGAAAACGTTTCTTTATCACTGGGTTGTTGATACAAAAAAAATCCGATATTCCCTGTCAGTTTTGTTATTAATTGGCAATTAAAATGGTTTTTGTCAGTTTTGTTATTAATTGGCAATTAAAATGGTTTTTGCGAGAAAAAAAATCCACCGAGCCGGGAATCGAACCCAGGACCTCCCAATTTCATGTCGGGTGCTCTGACAGAGAGCACCTGACATGAGAGCACCCGACATGAAATTGGGAGGTCCTGGGTTCGATTCCCGGCTCGGTGGACTTTTTTTCTCGCAAAAACCATTTTAATTGCCATGTAATAACAAAACTGACTGGGAATATCGAAAAACATGGATTTCTCTTTGAATTGAAAGTTTTTCATGATTAACGTATTTAATGAATGTGGACACAAATAATGATTTAAAAAAGTAACAGCAAGGCGAGGAATAGCTTCCCTATGCCACAAAAACGAAACGTTGCGCTGGTACCGTAATTCGGTCGAATTCCCCGTATGTTTGAGATATATTAAAAAGCCGGCCCGTTACTACTCAATAATTGCAGTGACGGACGTTAGCAATTATACAGCTGATTGTCGGTGTCGTTATTGCACCGAGAAAGCAAGGGGACAAACGAAAAATCGAGTGAGGTGATTTTTAAGGCGAGATCTGAGGAATTCGCGATGAAATACTTGTGACCAAAATACTTTCTCCAGGTGTACTTGAAAATAGTTTGATTTCGTAAATTTTTGGAGAAATTGGTAGGTCGAAGTTAAAATCGCTTCTTATGACTTTACACATGGCTTTTGCTTTACATTTTTTGAAAATTAGATTTTTTTTTGAAGGTCTAAATTTTAATTATGAGAGAATCAGACAATTTTGAAAGAAAGAATGATTCCTATATTTATGATTAGACGTAGGTGAACATGAATGTTCAAGTTTCAAATTCGCTGGGATATTTGAATATCCGTGTTCGTGAATTTGGTAATTTTAAATTGATGGACAACTGTAAAATTTGAATTTTGAGAGTTTTTTTATTTTTGAATTTGAAATGTTATGAAATAATGCCCTTATCATGAAATAAGGGCATTCATAGTAGAGAATTCGGGAGGCCAGAATTTTTTTAGTATTTGGAAACATAGGTTTTGAACATCAAAAATTTCGAAAATCGAAATAATATGGTGATGTGAATGAAAAAATGTGTAAATTTGAATAATTTTAACGACTTCTTTGTTTTTAATATACTCGAGAATTCAAATACTCGTGTAAATTTTGCGAGAGTACATTAAAACTTCAAAGCTTCGAGAATATAGAAATGTAAACGTTGCACAGCTCCGAAAAGTAAATTGAAAATTTTCTTATTGTGTTACAATAAGAAAAATGAGAATTTATTAACTGAAAAATTCAAGCGTTCAAGTATCAGAACAAAAAATTAATTAATTGAAAAGTTTCGGAGATAAAAACATGAATTGAAACAACTGGAAATTTAAAAATATTAGTACATAGAACCCGAAGTTACGATTATTCAACATTTTTAAATTTTTTTTGAAAATCGATGATTGGATACCACGTTTTTTGTTGAGAAAAAAATTTTTTTCGAAAACGCCTGAATATCCAAACATTTTTGTAAAATTCGATTTTTCGGATTCTAGAAGTATTAAAAATTGTGAAAATTTCGACATTTTTCAAGATCTATTTAAGAATATGGACATTTTTGAAATTTTGGAAAATTCGTCAATTTCGATGACATGAAAATTTAAAAGAATACGTCAATATTAAAAAATTGGAAAAATTAGAAAACTGTGATCTTTTCGGAGAAGTTTAAAATTTTAGAGAATTCAAAAATTTGATAACTTCGAACAATTTTGAGACATTTGAAAATTTTCTCCAAATTCGACCTACAAAGACATAATTCTAGCGTTTTTCACAGTGTCACATTACCACTTTTCGTTTTTAATTATCACGTTAAAAAAGTACATTTTTCACAGTTCCGCTGATTATTTTGAGCTATAGATTGTAGCTGATTAATTTTTTACTTTGCCCGGTTTCTCTCAGCTTGATTTATCAAGATTCAGGCGTTTCTGAAATCGGTTTTTCGAAAAAAACCGAGAAAACCCGTAAAAAGCTAATCCTCGATTTTCTAGTTTTTTCGATTCTGCCAGGGATCATTAACCTGAAGATATTACACAGTTAAAAATGTAGAATTCAAACACTCCAAAAATTAAAATTCCAACTCAAAACCTCAAAAATTCCAATATATTTATTCAAAAAACGAGGAACCCCAATATCACCTTACGAAAGTTCTAAAATTTTTCATTCTCGAAAAAATCGAAAATCGAACAAATAAATCGAAACTTGAACATCCCTTTTTCAAGTTTCCCTGGAAAATTCCCGTTTTATCTTAAAGCCACCGCGTTAAACTCAAAAAATATGATTGAAAACGTTTCTTTATCACTGGGTTGTTGATTTAAAGAAAAATCCATGTTTTTCGATGTTCCCAGGTGGATTTTTTTCTGGCAAAAAACATCAAAAATTGAATGATTAAATCAAATTGACTGGGAACATCGAAAAACATGGATTTTTCTCAAAAAATATGATTTTCACAAACCGGAAGTGGTTCCAAACTCGGGCAGCGAAGATTCGCGTCACTTGGGAAAGACGATGGACATCGAAAAGTGCGCGAGTAGAAATTAGAATACAACACCGAAGGACACTACACTCTAGCAGCTTTTGAAGCGCGAGATGTTGCGAGACTGTAACTTGTTAGTTCTCTGCTGGGGGAACGAATCAACGAAGGAGGAAGAGATTGCTGAAGAGAAAAGAGCAAGAGTGAACGAATGGAACGGTACGAGGAACAGTTAGACGATGACCTAGAAATGTGGCCCGTGCCAGTTCCTCGACCTTCACTTCACGATGCTGCTAGCAGCTTTTACCTTGACCGTCGGCGCGTTTTGGAAAACGATGATTCACTTTTATCATTATACATATAATATTCGTCCGATTGCTCTTCCATTACTCAGCATATATTATAACCCATATACCTATTTCGTATTTTTTTCAGTACGGCATCCTGGCAGTGATTTTTCGTTTTTCTTGTCTCTTGTTCTATTAATTCACTTTTTAACTTTTGAAATCTTCTTATACGTACGCGTTAGATCGAATTTCGTGTCGTTTAAGCGGATTATTATTCATATTTTTAAAATTATTGATACGACTAAAGTATTGATCAATACTTTCCGATGTGTATATTTTTTTTTGTTCATGCGAAAAAATGCGGTCGTCAAATAATGCAAGGAGATATGTATTCAAATTTTCCTTCTGGCATATGCATATATGTATTGAGGTTGTGGGTTTACATGATTTTCTTACACAATTAATCGTTAATAAAATCAATTAATTAATTAATCGTCAATTAATCCACAAAAATCCTTGAAAGTTTCGTGAAATCTTATAGGACAGATTTTCCGGTAACTTATAAGGTCATCTTATAACGTTTCAAGAAACTTATACATTTATATAAAGTGCAAGAAACGAAGAATTCAAGTTTCCATCAAAATTTCAGAAATTTCTGATTTATCTCCATAATGCATTCAAAAATGCGCTACTAAACTGTTTTCCAATAAAAATAAAATTCAAAAAATTGGTATAACACAGACTTTTATTAAAAAAGTCATTTACAACGGAGTGTAACAAACAACGACTAACCATTGTATTCGAAGACATGTCAAAATAGTATATTATGTTCCAAAGGACAAAAAGTTTTTTTGGGCGAATGTGAGTTTATATTCCGAGGCGAAGCCGAGGAATATAATCGTATGAGTCCAAAACAACTTTTTGCCGTTTGGCACATATAATACTTAATACACCGAAGGCAATAAAAAGGTTTTTCGGGCCCGAGTAGGCCAATAAAGGACCGTTTATTGCACTGAGGTGTATAAATGATTAAAAACCACTCCTTCAGGTAAAATTCTATAGAATATAAATGCCACGTGTTTCTTTTATAAAATAGCATTGCAGTGAGTATGGAGTTCCTGAGTAAGTAACCCTATGCACAAAGAGGTAAAATCGAATGGAAACGCTTAAAATGTCATCGATAAAAATGCCAGCATTCATTTCGTGACTTCGTGTATCGCGTGAGCCAGGTATTCCACATTTTTCGACGTCACTCCAGCCATAGAAATTCGCCCATCTTTAGTCAAGTACACGCTGAAGTTTTTCGTCAAGTTCTCGACCTGAAAAAATAAAAAAAAATCAGACAGGTGAATTCATCAATCGACCTTGAAATCCAATGACTGTTCAATCCAAAAGTTTAGAGTTACAATTTTAGCGAAAAATACAATGTCCCCGGATGGCCAAATACGCCCTAGTGATTATAGTTAAAAAAAACTTTTATCCAATTCACAAATTTGTTAAAAAATTTCTTCGATTTTTATATAGTTTTTATAAAACCACTGTACACAAATCACACATTTTATGAATTCGATCTTATATACATTTTTACTGATTTAAAAAAACTATAATCACTAGGAAATCATCAGTAAATACGTGACATTTGAAATAACGTATAATAAATGCATGTTTACCTCGGGTGACTTCAAACCCGTGAAACAGAACATGCCGATCTGGTCCGTGATGTGCGACCAGTCACGAGAGCTGCCATTTTTTTTCAGGTTGTCCCGGAGTTTCGTTCGTACGGAAATAATACGATCCGCCATGCCCTTGACGTCGACGAGCCACTGCTGCTTCAGCGCAGCATCGCCCAGAATTTCGCTGACGATGCGCGCACCATGGATTGGCGGGTTCGAGTACATCGGCCGGATGAGGATTTTCAGTTGCGACATCGTCCGACTCGCTTCGTCCTTATCATTGTTCAGAAGAGTGAAAGCTCCTACTCGTTCGCCTATAAAAATTGAACAACTATTTTTTGGGCTCTGCGTAAGTAAACCAGTGGGCTAATTTGACCAGGGCTAAATCAAAATTTTTTGCAAGTCTCTTACCGTACAAGCCCATATTTTTCGCGAAAGATTGAGCGAGGGCGATTTTGTGCCCTTCTTTGATAAAGAGTCTCACAGCCAAAGAGTCTTGCATTACATCTCCTGAAAAAATGATAGAAAAGTTTTAGTTCACAAGAAATTTTTTACTAACTGGTTCGAACATTTTTACTTTGAATAAATATTCAGCATTTATGAACCTTTTTCATTTACTTGATGTACTGACCAGAAGCAAATCCTTGGTAAGCCATATCGAAGAATGGAAACAAGTTTCGTTTTTTTATCGCCGAGGAAATTTCTGCCCATTGTTCTGGTTTTGGATCGACTCCGGTTGGATTGTGGGCACATGCATGCAGTAAAATTATCGATTTTTCTGGTATTTTCTGAAACGAGATGAAATATTTTTAATGAACAAATTGTTTCTAAAAAGTTTAATATCTATAAACAATTTTTTCAACAATGACGAATTATTGATAATTTGTTAATTAATCAGAAATACAAATTAGAGTATATAAAGGAGAAATGAATTTGTGATTTTAGAAAAAAAAAAATCATCTTCCAAAATATGAATCGAAAAGTCTACGAAATTTTGAAATTTGGACTCAGAAATTGAGGGACTTAAAAATTCCGACGAGTTGTCTCTGTTTATGGAACCCGTGAGTTTGATAGGAAGAAAAACTTACACTGATATCTTCCAAAACTCCTTTAAAATCTAGCCCACAAGTTTTAGAGTCGTAGTACCGGTAAGATTTGACTCCAAGTCCAGCAAGCTTGAAAAGGGGCGTGTGATTTCCCCAAGTAGGTGAGGGCAGATAGACCTCTTTATTTCCTGGGAAAAAATGCTTCAGGAAAGTTGCTCCGATGCACAATGAACCTGTGCCAGATATCCCTTGCACTGTTGAATTCTGTGAAATTCAAATACGATTCAATGCCTGCAATCTTATGCGAATTTATACAATAAAAAAAATCATTGTAATTTTGATCCATTTCGGAGTTGTACAAAGTTTGAATAAAAAATAAATAAATAAATAAATGCAAAAATTCAAGAATTTCAAAAAATTTTTGGATTTATTAGTTTGAATTAATCCAATATTCTGAACTAAATTGCGTCCTCTTTTCATTTTTCAAATAATTCTTGACTGAATGACTTTGAGTTAGCTGAATGATTTTATCGTACCAAACCATTAGGAACGACATTGTTGTCATCTCCGAGAGCAAGGTTTATACTGTGTTTGCAAAAATCTGCATTCCCTGAAATTGTTGAATATTCTTTGTCTAGTCCTTTGGCTGCCATTTTTGTTTCTGCCTGAAAACGATGAGAGTGGTAACTGGTTTTGTGATTTGAAGAGAGTAGTTTTTTTCCATCACGTGACCACTCAAGTGATGTCACGGTCAATCAAAAGCAAATGCAGTTTTATTTAATCAATGAGAATTACCTTCAAAACACTTGGAAGAACGTACGGTTTCCCATTATCATCGCGATAAGCGCCAACGCCTAGATTTATTTTCTGTGGGTTGGTGTCTTTTTTGAATGCCTCGGTTACTCCCAAAATTGCATCCGGCGGGCCCAATTCAACATGTGACCACCACGAACTGTAATACATTCATAAGTTAGTTTTTGGGCACACAAAAAGTGCAAGAAAACATAGGTAACTTTGTTCCGTTCCCAAGTTTTCCACCGCAGAAAATTCCCTGGTTTCTCTTTACATCCACCATGCGGCTAATTCCAAGTCACAAATTACATCCAAATCCAGAGTTTGAGGATGAAATGTTCAATACCACATGCGCGAGGTGCAATGATGAACATGACGAAAATGGAGAGTCTCTCCAATAATTCCGCCGTAATGACGAAAACTCGAAATTAAGATGATGTTTGCGATGCGGGGTTATCGTGAAGCAACTGTGCATTGATAGCAAAAAAGAACGTGATGAATAGAGCGGAATGCATGATATAAGACTCATTTTGACACCTAAATTTGTCAATTTGAATGATTAGTGATGAAAGAAGTGTAGTTCTAAATTGTTTATGTAATGGTCAGGTAAACAACATTATATACCTTGCGCTGCGAGTTGTAGTGGCAAGTATTGTTTTTCGGCTTGTTTTCATAAGAACAAGAGTCGTTTTTAAATTCGTTAATTTCATTTTTGTTAATTTTTGTGGCAAATTTGGACGATTCAAAATAAGACACTGCTGAAAACAAACACGGCTGGCTGACTACCAAAGTCAGTCAAAGTCAGTTAAAAACTGTCAATGACTGTCAATGAATCAGGTCAATATCCAATACCTTATATCGATACCTATAGATATTTCCTGAAGAAATCTGTTTGTGAGTGACTCACAATTTATCACTGATCTGTAATATACACTGGACAGCTGATGGGATAGGTGGGGATGACCCCAATTGAACGTCGCCATTAAATATATGTATAGATATATGATACAATGTTCTTGGTCGGCCATTTGTAGGTAT